>BRZM01004303.1:0-14550 GCA_033238685.1 Lates japonicus
TCGGCCGTGCGTTTCACAGAGTTTTACACCAAAAGCAGTTTCTGTGGTGCTGGCCTATTTGCATGGTGCTTCGAGGGAGGAGGAGGAGGAGGAGGCTGGGCGGGGATATTTAGTTACAGTGGTAAATGCATGTTACCAGTCTGAAAGGTCTACAAACGCCATGAGACACAACTGGACAATTATATGCGCCCGCTCATGGAAAACAGAGGTTAGGAGAGCATATACTGTCAGTATCAACTGCAACAATTCATTGGCATCCTTTGGATAAATAAGGCCACACAGTTCCTCAGCACAGTTCAGTGTGATGACACTGTAGTGCCACCTGCAGCCACTAGGGGGCAGATAAGCCAACAGTGAATAAATTAATGAATGCAGTATGTGAGTCGACTGCTTACTGAATCCATAAACACATATACTCTACATCAGTCTACTGTAATGATATATGGTTTAAAAATGTATAAAACATAAAAGCAACAGTGTAATATTCCCATCTTCTTTTGATTCAAACAACAATGTCAGCCCTTTCTTTACATTTCCTCTCCTCCCTCACTTGCTCTTTTCTTGTGGCTCTCACTCACCTCAGGGCTGGATGCATGTGCCAGGGTTTGGGCCACTCCCTTCAGCCTGTGCAGCATGGCCTGCAGGTCCTCCTGTTGATCCAGGACCTCTGACCTCCCTGAGCCGTTCACCTTCTGGGTCAGCGGGAGCAGTAGCTGAAGGATGGACCCCATTTCTTGCATTATCTAAGTACAACAGGAGAGGAGGCATGTTGATTTATGTTGATTATGACTTTCAAAACTTGACTTGACTATTACCTTTCTGAATATATGGCTAGAACTAGGTAGTTTGAGGTTTTGGGTTACTTTTTTGGGTTACTTTAACACAATTAGTGTAGCTTAGAGGCTGACACTGTATAGTTGGCCTACATGAGGAGAGCTAATGTTTCAGATGTTCTAATGTAAAACCTGACAAAGATACTGGGCCAAAAACAAGATGTTTTTTTTCCTCTTTTCCCTTCAGCATTATATTCTCTTCACGCATCACATCTCGAGTGACATCAATTATTTACACACGGGGACGTGCAAGCATTACCTCATCACTTTATTTAACTTCCTTGAGTCAAATAAATCACATGATGATTAAGATCTCATTGTAACTTCTCAGAGAAACCTGCACAGGTTAATTTTAGTAGAGGAGATAATCGTATAATATTTTATGATAAGGTTACAGACACAGGTGTGTACATGTGCTGAAAGGCTGTTAAACGAGGAAACTCTCCTACAATGTGGTCGTGACAAACAGGAAACATAGCGAATGACTCACAAGCGCGGTTATACATCAGACTTTCCTGCTGGAACAAAACAATAACAGTAGACACCCAGAGGGAGTTGAGAGTTTCAGTTTTCCTGCTCTCTGCCAGAGACACAAACGTGTGTCTTCTGCAACAAGACAACATCTGATATTTGTTTGCAGTCTCCTCACTTTGAAAAACCAGGACCTTCACGCCTTCTCCTCGCAGAGTGCCTTCTAGCATCAAACACAAGTCACACTGTCGCTGAGAACTTGCACAAAATGTTCTGTCAGCTCACTCTGTTCTTTCACCACGACGACGTTCATACATGTTTGCTGAAGTTCAACTCATAGATGATGCTGATGATCCGGTGCAGTTATTGTGTCATGTTATTGTACTTATCTTTCAGGAAAGATATTCTAAAATTTGGCTTTCCAGTCATCACGGGAAGGCAATTTCCCCTCAGAACATACACGAATCATTGTGGGGCAGGGCTACAATAGAACAAGCCCCAAAACTAACACTTGCCAACCACAGTATGGAGACAGAGTTAGTGCAGCCGGTCCCACACTAAACTTTCTGCGGTTTCTGTCGGTTAAAGTGCTTGGTTGAATTTACAGCGTCTCTGCCTTGTAGTCAAGGCTGGCTGTGTTTGTTGCATTGTTCAAATAATCTGAGAATTTCTTACTTCTGGGCAGAAACATGCTTTCATTTTGCACAATTACTTTACAGCCTTCACTGTGACTGTGTTAGAAGAATGAACATTTTTCTCAAGCTCACCTACTTCTACTTCTGATATATATTGTAATATAGTGCATTTTCTGGAAAATCAATTGAGAAACAGTTTTTTTTTGTTTTTTTTTAAGTTGTTTTATGGCAAATCCAGCCAAATAAATAACTGGGAAATCAAGGTTAAGGTGATGGTATCTGGACAACATTGGACCTCTATGGCTTAGACGAATAACATATATATATGGCCTTGGCTGAGCAGGCCTTACTTGTTAGATGATCCCTTCTTTGTTGGTTTTGCTCTTATCATATGATTTGTTGACAAAAAGAAAATTATAGAGTATCTCTAGCTTTATCCTTTAAGGAAATACATTATGCACAGTATGCATCTGCACCACAGGTTAATTTACCTTTCTTTAAACTCACTGACACAAGATTTCAGCCAAATTTTCTGCTGGCAAAACATTTCAATAAACAGGGGTCTGACTGTGTTAAACAGTAACCTGCTGCTTCCGTACCTCTTCTTTGCCGATCCCCAGCCCCGCCGTCTCCAGGCTGCTCTCCAGCTCAGACAGCAGGGAGGCTTCTCCGTGGCTCCTGGCTTCCTGCAGAGAGACCTCTTCCTGAAGCTCCTCCACCTGGGCCTGCAGCTGCTGCGAGCGACCCCGCGCCACCTCCACCTCCTGCCATGCCTCGGCTAGCTGAAAAGACAAGGAGGAATGCGCACGCATGAACAATCACGAGTATGAACGTATGTGGATACAGAACCCGCAGACACAAACGTGAGTCTGATGTTAACAAGTCCAGCAAATGAAAGAGATTAAGATAACATCATGAATTCTAATGGATAATACAGGGAATTGACAGGAGGAGATAGTTATGATAACACAAAAGTGTTTTCAGGCTGGGCCAAATGTGCTCTTTAAAAGCTGTCATGGGACACCAGTGCAAAAACTCTAGTAACGTTCAAGTGCAAGAAAAAATCCTGACGTGCCAGATTCCAGCCTCCAGCCCAACATGAAACTAGACGAACATGAGTGGAATCCAGAATTGCGAGGGAAAGTTACAATGACGGGGATGAGGTGATTGTTTAGCAATGCTTTCCACAATCCCGCCGAAACCCAGGCCGCCAGGCAGGGCATAGAAAATCCCTTTGTTATTGAGGCTCTCCCATTCATTCACCAACCGCACTGAGCTGTTTTGTGTTGCCTGCTGCTACAATGAACACAAATGAGTGTGTATTTACTTTGAAGAAAGAGTGAAGCTCTTGGTGTGTCTGTGTTGGCTTGCCTGTGTGTTTTCGGTATGTAATGTATTTGTATATATACCTGCTGGCTGTGCTGCTGGTTGAGTTGGTCATGCAGAGCCAGACGTGTGTGTAAAGAGGCCAAACTCGCCCTCAGCTCGGCGTTTTCTTCACACACACTCTCCAAACGCTTCTCCAGCACCTGTTCCTTCTGGGTGAGACGCAAAACCTGGAAGTACACACACAGACACAGATCTTAAATATGACAAAAGGTTATTTCTTCTCTGAAAAGAAAACTCACACCAAGTCCCAGTGTTCCCTTGCACCACACCCCATCAATATTTGGGAGATGGGTGGATGATGGATTGTCTATTTTGAATCCCTAATTGAAAAGACTAATAATCATCAGGGGAAGTTCTGTGAAGTTTGGTTTCATTTTTAACTTTATATAACCAGAGGTACATTGATTTTGCTATGTCAAGTCATGATCTACATGACAAAAGAATACATATACTCACGGTAATAGTAATCATTAATTCGTATACACATTTATACAGCAATGCACACCAAAATCTAACCAGTTCATCGACTCCACATGGGGCACCTGTGGTATAAGTGTGAAGTTTCTACTACATTCTGTTCTTGAGTTTCACAAGAAAAATTAGTTTCTTCCTCATTAAGTTAATTAGTTTATTAATTAGTAAAGATTTTTATACCAACATGATTGTCCATAAATGCTACATATCTGGTATTAATTTCAAATTCTTAAAGTGTTAAGGAGTTACAGCACTTTCTGTTCCCTTGTTAACATGCATATTTATACGGAAATGTGCTAATCAGACAATTTATACCATATGGGCTACCTGAGGTGTAAGTATGAAGTTTCTTTTCTTGAGTCAACATGTTCACAAGAATCTGTCTACATTCTGGTGAGTCTGAGAGTAACAGAGTCAAAGAGTCACATTCAAAGAGTCACAGAGTAACAGCCACAGAGGAATAGATGCCACCATGACGATCCAATGTCCCACATACTGCGTACCATGCTGGCTGGACATAAAAATGATTATTTTATAGTGAGGTGGTGTTGCAACATATTCACTGTCCTCCTTTGTGCTTTTTTGTGTTGACTGCTCTTTGATTTTTTTACTGTAAGATTTAGTCTTGTGTTGCTTTAAACTTGAATCTTAAAAATCCTCAGCCAAAGATCTTCCTCTGTAAATGACACTAAACTGAAGATTAGGCGAGATGAACCAGCAGCTGACACTGCAATCACCATTTCAGAAAATGTAACATAAAAGTACAATCTGGTGCAGTGTGCTCTGGTCATTGTGTCCCTGTGAGTACATGATGCTCTCAAGACCAGAAAGATTTTAATCAGGACATCCTTTTATTGCAACGGTTACATTTTAGATTAGCTTTGGTTTGGTTGCAGCATGTGGTGGAACATGTAGCATGATTGTGCATGGTAGGTTACCTGCTCCCTCATGGCACTGATCAGCTCCTCATCCTGCGGCCTGTTGTGGCTTCCTTTTTGCTGGAGCTCCTGTTTTAGAGCCTGCAGCTCACTGGACATGGCCCTCTTCCACCTCCATCGCCTGCACACACAAATACACATGAGAGAAAACACAAACACACAACATTCATAAATGGTATAAAAGAAAATAGCCAAGTAGCTTTGTGACCCTCTTTGTGCATTTCTTTTTTGTGTGTGTGTGTTTAAGAAACAGATTTAAGCACGCTCAGCCAGAAATAAAATCATGACCAAAATAAGTGGAATCGTACACGTGTATCAATCAACCTGAAATAAACAAAACAAAGCTCGCCCGAGGCATGAGCTTTAAGAGGATGGAGACCACAATCTTGAATCTAAAAATAGCCAAATACATAGCAGGAGGACTCTCTGAGATAAAGTCCTGTAATCTAGACAGTGATGAACAGAAACATAATATGATACCAGCCTGAAAGGAGGGTATTAGGTGACTAGAATTGAGAATGTGTTTGGTATTATTCTTGCTGTGGGCCCTGCAGCAAAAGGAAAATGAGAGACGTTTTTCTTCACCGCCTTCATAGGAACTGCTGGTGTGTTTCTGTAACCCAGCGGTTCCTAAGCTATAGATCCCAATAGCATCCAAAGATAAAATCTGGGTGGGCATAATAAAGAGATGAAAGTGGTAAGAAAGACAAAAATACGTGTTGCCTTTTTTCATGTACAATACTGGCTATTTGCAGCTCTTCAAGCCTCCGAGAAGGAAAAATAATATTTTTGTTGAACTGCTCAGAACGTGCATGTCCACACATTGAAGCCATATTGGCTAAATCAAAGTGTAATTTTAAGTTAGCAGCTGATGACAGCAATGGACCAAGAAGAGTAGCAATGTGCCAGTTAGCAAACATGGCTATAAAGGACAAAGAACCAAACTTGCCTCTGCAAATTTTATGAGGAACAAAACGCATTCATCATGTTCACTTGGCCTCAAGGTGACATATGTCGACATAACTTTATTTACAAGAAAACTCCAATGGGTGCCTTTAACAGATCATAAGCCAAAAAGATGGAAATGACCACAAAAAGCAACATGATCCATCAAAAGAACAGGGAAACATTAGCCAGCCACTGACAAGTCACGTCTCATAGTAAGTGATATATTAAGTTCTTGTCGGTTTTGTTGGGGCTCTTCTTGTTTCTCCTAAAATCGTCCACTTTCACAAAACTTCTCCCTCCAAGCACAAAATGATTTCAAAACATAAAAACTCATGGATCTTTGGAGCGCTGCTGTTCCAGTTCTAAAGCCACAGCGAACAACCCATCGCAACCCCCCCACCCCCCCCACCCCCCCCGTCCTGTCCTGTCTCGGACCCTCAGTTCCCCTTACTCAGCAGTTTTGGCGGGCCCCTGTCAGGTCCCATCACCACCACATAATACGAGATGAAAGACTGGCCTCTGCAGCAGATGGAGTGGAGGGCTTCTTGGTCTTGCTGGTGACATCACCGCACCACAATAGACAACAATGTGGCAGAGGGTGAACTTGGACATCAGGAGGGCAGTGGAGGGGCCAGCATGTGTGTACGTGTTTTGTAGGAGTGCGCAGAGGAAGTGAGGCAGGCGTGAGGGCTAAAATTAGTGGGAAGTGTGTGTGTGTGTGTGTGTGTGTGTGTGTCTGAGAGTAAAGCATGCACTGATGGACAAAAACAAAATATAGCATGCAGACACACTATGAGGACGTGAAGGGAGTGAGGTGTGGGGGGCTTTAAAGATGAACGCAAGTCGTCATTACTGCTGCTACGGACACGGGCCTCTTCCACAATAGAGGCAGCGACCCACTGAGAATCACCAAAACAGGAGTGGAAGGAGGACGCTCCATTTGGTAGAGACACAAAGATGACATCCCCTCACACTGGCCCCCACCCCCAGGCCTCAGGCCTGCGCCAACCCAAACACTGAGGTATCTAACAGCTGACTACCCCAGCTACGGCCGAGCCCCTCGGGGGAGCACGCTGAAAAGATGGCTTTCCCCTGGGATGATTGGATGTTTGGGTATGAGGGGCGACATCAAAAGAGCAAATGAAAGATTTATATCTCCCTGCAATGTATATTGTCTTTTCCTTTTTGTTTATGAGCTGGGTGATGCTGCAGGAGGGAGCAGAGGTCATAGGGGGAGCTTGAGCGTCTCCTTTTACAATAACGGAAATCCACAGTGAAGTTTGTCCTGGTTTGTCAACACTGTGATCCATGGGCAGGGAAGGTGATCACGTATCACTGGGTGGAAAGCAGGAGGTGAAAAGTTGACATGACATAGTAAAAGACCAAATTACCAAATGTTTAGTTTATGCCCAGTAAAATATTTGGGCAGTGACTAGTGATTATTTTGATTATTAACGAACCTGATGTGCTTTTTTGAAATAGATCGATCAATTATTTAGACTAAAGTCAAAAAATAGCTTCAACGTGAGTCAATTAGTTGATTAGTTGATCAACGAAGGCTTCAAAGCAACTATTTTGATAATGAAATATAATTTTTTTTAAGCAAAAACAGCAAATATTTGTTGGTTCCAGCTTCTCAAATGTGAGGATTTTATGCTTTTTGCTGAAACTTGATAGTAAAAAGTGAAACAATACACTACTCAGAGCCCAAGGTAACATTTTCAAATTGCCAGAAATATCCAGCTTACTATCAAGTCTCAGCAAAAAAGCATAAAATCCTCACATTTAAGCTGAAACTTCCACATTTTTTACATTTTTGCATTAAGAAAATCACAGTAACAATTAATCGATAATGAAAATAGTTGCTAATTATGTTCCTGTCAACTGATCATTTCATGCTATTTAAAATATTGGAAAAACCTGCAACGTGGTACATCTAACAGCTCCACAAAACTGCAGCCTCCACAATGATCCTTAAGTCAACACCTCTCTAAAACAGTCTCATTCTAACCTTCATGAAGGAGGATTTACTGCAGCACTGTTGTATCAGACTCCATTAGTTTTATTTCGCTGTCCCTAATAAACTGGTAAGAGCAGTGTGTGTTATTTGGCTCTCAGTCTGGCTATTTTCATTCTGACTCAAAGTCAAACCACAAATATTCTTATACTGTGATAAAGCAGGTTAACCATTGACTGTGGCATAGCTTCATGTAACCGTAAAAATGAATCAGCATTACCTGAACCTGTTTAGTGACTGATGGTTCTTGGTTAACTTGACACAGATCCAAACACATGACCAAACTTACCTTCAGGCTATATATTATTTACTTATTTAGAGTTGATTGAATGACTCTACCCAATAAACAAACCTATTTTATCAGAAAGTCCAGCTTATAGCCCTCTAATCATACCCTCTCACTGCCTCAGTAACACAACTACAGTAGATCTGTTTATATCCAAATTTCTAATTCACTGATAAAGTTAAGGCTGTAGAAACATTTTCTTGCTCAAAAGGTGAAACTAAATCAGCAAAATCTTATTTTCTTTCCTTCGATGTAAATAATGTCTATAACCCTCTGGCTCAGCAGAATCTCATTCCATGCTTTTCCTTGTTAACATTTAAGTTGCCTGAAATTCATCCTCAAGCTGAGTCAAAGTGTAAGTCAGGAGAGAAACTCTCGAGATTAAGTGTTCTCAGCTGTTTGTTTTTTTCCAGAAGCTTGGGACTGATAACATTTTATAATGTGATCAGAAGAAAAATACCTGACATCATTCAGCACTCTCAGACATTTTCTTCGCTCTTCTGCACCTTGGCAGCTGTTTAAACAGTCACCATGTGACTGAGTCTGGCCTGCGTCAAAATTGTTTTTTGGCATCCTCAAACGCGGGACTGAGGTAATAGCAAATCTGCTCTCTCACATCAGCAACTTTTGCTTTGCCTTGCTGGTGAATCACGATGAATTCTTTCTCTCGGGTTTCTGTGGTCCCCCTCCAGAGTCCTGTTAGCGCTCTAGTTACACTCTCACAATTAGGATAGTGTTTGAGCTCTTTTATATATGTCAGAGTCCAACAAGAAAACTCTGCTCAAAAGTTTACTGAGGCCAAAATTGGAACAATTAATCGAATAATTGATTGAACCACGGACAAATTATTCAGCAACAGTTTTCATTAATCAATTATTAAATGCCCAAAACTTTGATGATAGGACACAAACTATCTCAGGGTTTTGGACTGCTGGTCGGGACAAGTGAAGACATGTTAAGATTTATTGAGAAAACAATCAACAGATACACAATGATCATTTATTGCAGCCGTACTGAAGCCTGATCAGGACACAAAGGCAAAATCTCATGTCCCAGTCATAACTGTGGGATAGCCTGTTACAAACACACACACACAATCACAGAAATACGAGACACAACTCACCACACACCTGGCGGCGGGCAACAGAGCAGCAGTACCCTTCACCACGTCTGGCAAAGACACGTCAGACATGAACTTCTTCACGCTCTGTTTCTTTCCTCAAGCGCATTCCTCCTCTTCTTACATTACAACCACAGAGACTCAGAGTTGCCCCACGTCTGATGCCGGGCAGCCGATAAAACACACACAGACACACACCCCACCAGTGCACTTCCTTCTCCTTGAACAGTCCAAACAGAGACAGCACCTTTATCTAAATTGACTTTTTCCTGAACTTCTGGGAGTTGGTTTTCCTTTGCTTGACCACAAGGAAGGGGGGTTGAGAAGACACTCACGTTCATGTATTGTGGACCTTGACTCTTGGGAGGTGCACGCCGCTGTTTGGATTCATTTTGCTTTGTGAGCTCAGGTTTGATGATCATTATGAAACTTTCTTGAGAAGTGCTCTACTGAAGGATCAGTCCAGATGTAAATTAACACAACAACTGCAACGTTTCATAAAACAATCCTGTTTCTCAGGCTGGAAAAAATACTCAGATTTGTGCAGCTGCGTGATCCAATAGTAGCTCCTCCGTTAACTGATAAGAGGCTGTAAAATGCATCACCAGTTTGATTTTCTCAGCAGTGTACACTGTTTCTTAGGATCAAACACTAGAGCTCATAAATGTGTGACTTTAACACACCTTTGTTTCAATCAGCTGTACATTGTAACGCCACAAGCGCTCCGTATATCATACAAGGCACACAGGATAGCGTTAACTGATTTACTGAATAAACTGGATCTGGTTTATTAGATCATTCGCATGAGCTACGCTATTGGTCAGTTTCATAATAAAATATCTGCCGAATTTTTTTAATTACTCGAATTAATGTTTTGCGTCTACATTAGAATGAGTGTTCTGTTCAGTCTTTCAGCCACATTTATTATTGCAAGAAAAGAGTCAATGACCAGCAGTAGTAACTTCGTTTCAGCTCTATTCCCACATCACGTTGAGTTCTCTTTCCTTGACTTCTAACAAGCACACGGCTGACTGGAGACGAGGAAAGTAGAATGACGTCTCTCAGACTTTCCTCCTGTCCTGGATCACAAAATCACACATCATGGCATTAGCTCTCCTCGCCCTCACCCATTTACATATTAACTTTCCATCCTGCAATCCACAGTGCCACGGATCATTTTGCTTAGGAGTCAACAGCGCTCAGACTTGGTTTCATGGCTTCACAACCAAACCAGCTTCTCCACACCTCTCTCCTGGCGGATGAAAACTTCTTCTTTACTGAAACTTGTACAGTGAGGAGCAGTTTATACTTAGTAACTTGTTCTGATTTTAAACAGTACAAGTCTTGGCCTCCACTGTAGAACAGATTTGACTAGATCAGACTGATACCTTTTGCAGGACACAAAATTTCAAGCGTGTGGATTTTAGGTGACCAGCCTGTCTTATCTAATTTAAACTCAGAGGGCCTGCAGCTTCAGATCGCTGCAGGTATTTGTTTACTACAAGCCTCAGTTACCTGTCTTACGGCGGGCGGGGCTTTCTGCACCCAGCTCTATAGTTCACCCTCATTTTAAGTAATGCAGACACCCTAAAATAAAAACTACTATCTATACCACTTAGGGCTCACGTATTTAGGCTCCTCCCTGAGTCGCCATTGTACTCTGTGCTCCAAAAAGCTGGGCTCAGACTCTTGTCCCCTCCTCGGCCTCGCTGGGCGCCTGGGTGGCTTGGCTCCACCTGGGCTCAGGTCCTCCATCCTCTCCCAGGTCCAACACCTGGCTCTCCCACCTGGGACTAGGAGCCCCTCAGCTTCCAGCCGCAGCTCATGCCTGCCCTGCTCCAGCTCCTAACTAGATGTTGGTACAGAAAGAGTCCCATCTTAATGGGTGGCCAGGTGGGAATATCACTAGGGACAACAAAGTCCAGTTAGGTTAGGCCACAGTTCATTTTCATCCCCATGTTGTCACGCAGTGTGCTTTGAAACTACAGTGCCAAGAAGTAATGCTTGTGGTAACGGATGTAGCCGCCAACAAAATTATTATTTTGGAAGGTCTGAGAGACAGAATGCAACAATGAGGCCTCAATTTCCAATTGATGTAAAGGATCATGGGAAGTGTCGACGGCTGTAATCTGAGAATAAACAACCATTGGATTTGTCCACCCGCGGTAAAATATAAATCTGTTTTCCTTATATTCCATTAGCTAAAACGATTAGTCGAGCAGAGTCTACGTCAGAAGTTATCTACAGCACTTTGATAATTGATCAATTGCTCCCAAATTTATTTTCTAGCAATGTAGAGGCATTCCTCAGGAGGGCCTTGAGAGTTTTATACATAGTGCTTGCAACAAAATAATCCATTGGATGGTGGAATAATGGAAATATCTATGCCTACTTCATAGAGGCCAATCAGATAAATTTCTTGGCTCTTGTCACTTTTTCTGTATTGATTTAAGCTGGTCCACCTGATAAGAGTAAGACAGACATCAGAGGAACGCCCGGCATTCACCTGGGAAAAGCAATGGAATTCATTATTCGGTCTGCTCACTTAACCTCTCAGGCGTGCGATCTTGACAGCAGAGCAACAACCCACTGTAGAGACAAACTGCTTCTTTTTTAGTTTGTAGACAAAGCAGTTCCTACTGCCTTTAACCTCACGCTGTCAGGCTTTCGTTTATCTGTTGTTTTGTTGACATTTCTCAGGTTTGGAAATTATCACTGAGTCGTGTCAGGGTGCTTTTAGGGATCCCAGTAAATCCTGCCTCACTGCTGCAGCTCTCTCCTTATATTAGAAGAAGATAGCTGCTGATACCTCCTTGGGGTTAATATCTTGCAAATTAGGTTGCCCAGTTTCTTACACAGCCTGGGAGGTATTGGCTTCCCACAAAGAGGGAACATTTCAGAACACAGACCGTCTCTTATGACAGAAATACTTTTGTAATTAGATCTTTCAAGCAAGGAAAAGACAGCACAAGACGGGCACGCAGCCTTATCACGCCAGGAAGTTTAGTGATGCAGCAAGGGTGACATAGAACGAACTACTCTGCCTGTTTACACTAGTATATGAATGGGGCTGCTGGCCAGTAGTAAGTTATTCTATACAGCTTTCCTACAATGCCAACATATAAAATTATTGGAATGCCATAGGCTACTACTGAATGATGCAGCTGTAGTGGCAGCTCATGCACAAGATTTCCAATACACATCAGTGTGCATTTTTTTCCATTATTTTTCACACAAATTCATTTCTATTTCTCTTTTATTAACTAAGTAGGTATTTGAGCATCTTTAGACGATACATTAAAATATACCCAACTGGAATGTACTTATATTTTATCAGTACTCTTTCACGAAATAGCCATATAATCTATGGTCAATTGTAATTTATGATACATTCTTTAGGTATATTCTCTTTGCTGATTATTGGTATTCTCAAAATTTCAATCTAATTCTGGGTAAGCCTCACCTGAAAAGAAATCCAAAACTTCATTTCATTTTCATCCGCCCTTTTCAAACACCAGCTACCTTCCGTGTCAAACTGCCAAACATATATTTCTTGAATAACTTCCATGGCTTCTTTATTTTATATCGATGAAAGGCTATATAAAATAAAAAGCTCATAGATTAGTCTTACCTCAAACATCCGCGTACTGATCCTTAGAGTTTTTCGCTCTGCTCTCAACTGACAGACTTTCCAGACATTTCCAAGCTGGGCTGCCAAATAACCTCTTCCTCCTTTTGACTTCAGCGGCCAGAAGTTCATTGCGGGTCTTGATGAAATACAGCCTTTTTCCTCCGCTCCGTAGTCAGTGATCCTCCTCAGGTCATTTCTTGGACTTGGGCTCCATTCATCCAGTCGATCCCATAACAGTGTAGTTTTATCTCAACTTCTGAATAAATACACAGTGTTATTTGTTGTTGTTTTGAAATTATGGTAGAAATACAAGATCAGCAGCGCTGTAATAAAGTGAAACACGTGTGGACAGGGTGTCCATCCACCCAACACCTGACTGCAGCTGCTGTCTGGTGGCGTCTGGATGTAGACTGAGGTTTCAGCTCTACTGTAAATAGGCTGCTCCTCCTATCATAATGGTGACTGGCTGTCTCCAGGGGTTGGCCTCAGTACCCCCTGAGCAACTGCCACCCCTCTGTCAACAACCACACAGCACCTGCTCCCGACTCAGGGCTCACACTGATACACACTTAGAAACACCACCTGTGCCAGCGTGGTTAAATCCAATAAACACAATCTTTGCAGGCTTTTATTTATGGTCACGTCACAGTAGAAAAGATTAACCCTAGATTATTAAATCACCGGCTACAGACACATGCATCATGAACTGGCAGTATCCGTCTTTGTGATACCTCACCTGCAAGACAACACTCATCAGCTTAACCGATACTTAACATTTGGGGCCCATGTAGGAGGCCTGATGAGCCACCACTGTGGGCTGATACGTCATGATGCAGTGCATGTGTGCACACTAGAATAGAGCTGAGGTTGGGGCAGGCAGGACCCCCTCTTTCCGGGGCTAACTGATGCCAAATTCAAGCCATTAATTGCGTCAAACACAGTAAAAATAACTCCCATATCAGGATGGTTTCAATCCATCGATCTCTAGGTTATAGAATACAGCCCTCAACCCCTGTTTAGGAAGCCATTTGCTTTTATCAACTAGGCCACTGGGGCTACAAGGCCAGATTTTCCATTACATGTGGCCTGAGTATCACTCCTAGCCATAGTGATTACCTTTGTAGCCTTGAGTCCTGCCTACCAAGCGCCCGCACTGCAGCGTCCCTCAGCAACCTGGGCGCATCAGTAGCCTTGAGGACACCATTTAGGCACTCCCGAGGGCAACGCGGTGCAGAGTGCCAGAGAGGATCAAAGCCTGCTAGCGCCAGGACCTGGGATCAGCTTTTAGTGGAAGTCAGTAGAAATAAAAGCCAGTGTAGCTACTGCCAGGGGAGAAAATTATGTTTCTGCACCATTTTAGCTATAATACAACACACTCCCTCTACCTGCGGGAGAACTCAGGCCTGATCCCTACGTGATATTGGACCAATCACACCCAGGATAGAAGTGTTGAATTTGGAGGATGGATTTTGATCCATTGACCTCTAGGGGCGGAAACTTGTATAGAGCCCATAGGATTAGGTGTAGAGTTGCCTGCCCCTCATATATATTTGTCTTAATAGTAAGAATGTACTTTGTGTAAATCTTACATATTTTCTCCTCAAACTTGTGACTGTATTGCTTATTTCCCTGTTTGCCCTCTTTAAAATTCGCCCATCAAGCACATGGGTTATAAAACACCCACCAACGAAAACAAGAGTATTTTGGTTGCCTTCTGACAGACATCATCTACAAATACAATACAATCAACGGAAGCCTTATAAAAGTAATATTCCACCCCCACTTGATCTCATGTGTTGTCTCACAAA
>BRZM01004303.1:34931-45611 GCA_033238685.1 Lates japonicus
ACCATCCATTTGAGAACTTTCCTGTCACCTGCTCTTGTCCTATATCTCTAAATTAAAAGGTCGGTAGAGTATGCTGGCTTTGATGAGAGTCAGCCCACAGCTGAGAGTGTGAAAAGGAAAGGTCATCAGCACAGGAAAACAATATGGCTTCAAGACTGTGCATGATCGGCAAGTGAGCCACTGATCTAGAGGCCTGCCTCCTGCTGTGAGGCATATGGGGCTTTATAGTTGCTAATGTATTAAGCCACTGTGATGACAGTATTCTCTCTTTTTCTACCCCAGAGAGGTTTTCATTGATTTGGTGGGAACCGCCGGCCAGGCAGCAGGTTAAGAGAGGAGTTCAGGCATGCATGCCTTCGGGAGCTGCTAAGTAAAGAACTGAGAAGATCTAGCATTCAAATATATGCTTAATTTTGACATTTTGGCATTGCACCTAAGGGAGTGCCTCTAATGTTCCTTAGACTTCATGATTTTATAATGGAAATTACTGCTTTCTACACTAGTGAATAATTTACCTTCATGGAGATGTCACCCTGTTGATTTTTATACTAGAGGAGGCTGCACCAAAACACTGTCTATGTGGAGGGTTAAGAAGATGATTTTAGTGTTTTGCACCCTTTGCATCAAAGTCTTAGAAGAAGCCATAACTCCCAAGGCATGTATGTGCAATGAGCAGTAGAAAATGTTTTTAACTGTGTACTAAAAAGCTGTAACTGACACGTCAGTGAGTGTGTGGTGACTTTAGTCCTGTAAAGAAGATTGTGCACAACACAAGAACATGCTGTCAAAGATGTTGTTTAAATCCATTTAATCTGTTGTGTTTGAAGCATGTCCTTCCCCTACACTGTTCCAGATGAAACCGATGAACAAAAGATAGGATAAACATGCTTCCTTTCACAATAAAATCTCTGAGGATACAGTATTCAGCAAATACGACTGGCCCTCAGCCAATGATAGACATCACTTGTTTCTCAGAGTTTACGCCATGAGAAGTGCCCCATTAAACAGGTTGGATAAAACAGCTTAAAACCGGCATGCTGTCTCCATACAAGAAAAAAGTAAAATATAGTTACAAACACAGCAATTCATGTAGTATCATTATTACTACATAGGTTCTCAGGAACAACCAGAAAGCAAGTGAAAGGAGAAATTTGCACAAAAAAAAAAGAAAGGAAAAAAAGTTTTGATTTAGAATAGACCTCAATTATAAAATTGGAGGGTTATATTATACACCACACTTTATCATCTTCATCAAGGATTTGGCACTCCAGAAATACAGCTCAGCCAATATACAGATTTCTCCTCACCGCGGTACTGTGGCATGGCTCACATCAAAGTACCTCCTCAGCACACATAGATAATATAAGTATTCCAAATTTACAATTTTATAATAACAAACAGCCACTGCATTGTGCAGTGAGCCAGCAGCACTATTCTTCTAACTGTTTTCACATGGCGGTTCATATATAGCTGCTTGTCTTTTGCTAACTTTGCTGGTTCTAAACTGGACATGACCAGCTTTAAATGTGGCACGAAAGACGCGGACATAATGACCATCAGGAGGCTTAAATTAGCCAGATTTACTCACTCTGCCTGAAACTCTCAAAAAGGAGAGGAGAGTTGTGTGTCGCCAACAGCTTTAAGTGGCCTGACCATTTAATTCCAAATATGCATAAAATACGCCCTCTGACTGAAAATGGCATCTGTAGTATTAAAGCAAAGACAAGAAAGAGAAGGGTGTTGTCTGGCAGCACTGACAGAAGGTCACCAAACTATGATATTGATGATCCCACGGGACACATCTGGGGTGGTGCCACTTGATTTCAGCCTGTGCCCGCCTCTCGGCCTCAGTTTGTGCCGGAAGCCTTTAGCGGAATCATAATCCCAACCATGTTGAGAGAACTGCGTGATCGGTTTCACTTCATGTGTCCTCATAGCGGTGCCCTGGCTGATTAGGGTTCAACAGGGTCTGTGCACTTAAAATTAATATGCGTTACTCAAGTGTTCACCCAAAAAATTTCAAGAATAGGTTTCGCAGTTACACAAATTTCATCACCACTTTGTGTTTGAAGTAGGATTTATTTTTGCTCACCTGTGTAATACACACCACCTGCGGTTAGCCGTCCTGCTGCCAGAGACAGCATTCCTATCTCTAATCTAGCTCGTAAGCTGAGATCAAAAAATCACATGCATTTTAATATATTGCTTATAGAAAATACAGTCAATCTACTGTGTCCTGGTTTAAATGTCACCGCGTGTACAAACAGCCTGTCTGTTGTTTGATGCTGAATGAGTAGAGTGCAGTGGCTTATCTGATCTTTCTCACTGACAATAGCTGTCTACATGGGCTCCAAGTTGCTCATATAGTCTATGTTACACATACTGATTTGATCCACTGATTATTGAAAAAGTCACAGATTAGTGTAAGTATAATAAAGAATGGTGGAAATTGTGAAAATGCAGCAAAGCAGTATTTTTATCATTTACGCTCATAAAAACGTTATCATTAGAATCAAGCACACCTAGCTCGTACAGCTAATGATTTCAGCACTGGCACAATTATCTGCTAAACAGTATGAGGCAGAGCAGCAACGGTGCATGAAATGAAGATTGAACGACCCTGCAGTGATGAACCATAGAGGTTGGGCTGATCTGTGAGAAAAGCTCCACAGCTTCTCTGTTGTGCTGATGTGCTCAATGGCCCTGGCCTGTGGACAAGAACTCCAGTAATACAGGCCAAAAACACTAAGGCTTCATCTGGTACAACAAGACCAGCCACAATATTATTACATTGACCGTCTTCAAACAGGATTTCAAATATCATCTTTGAATTTACTTGACTACTGTTTTTACCCCTACACAATTGATTTTAGTCTGTTTTGTTAATCGAAGATAGACGACAACTGTCTCTCCACAGCTGTGATTATCCATGCACGCACCCAAACATAAGACGGACGCTATAACTTAACATTGTATGTATGTTTATGAATCTAACGTTTCAGCCAAGTCTGTGAAATGAGTAGATTGGGGTGATGTTTAAATCCATTATGTATTCCCAAAAAGCAAAACATGCACTTATTCAAACCGTAATCACTGTTCTGGACACAAAACTATACAGCCACAGTTCTTCATGTTGTTGTTGAAGCAGGAGTTAAAAGTCAACTCCTCAAATTATATTGAAATTGCTTAAATTGCTTACTGGCACAGTGCAATCACTGCAGGTTTGCTCAAATACAGCTTGGTTAAAGTAAATACACGCAAATGCAAGAAAAGAAAGAACTATTTAGGAAAAAATGAATGGTGTTAACAAGGTCTTTTCATCAAAGGTGTTTTTTTTCCCCTTTATTTTAAAAATTACATTTATGCTTTTTTGTAGGCTGGGTGGAATCATGAAGCCTCAAAGCAGAAAAAAAACACTAGATATTATTCAAGGGTTTTATGTTATATTTGCCTAAATGGTGCCTGTGGTGGTCAGGAATCACCACAAATCTGTTAACTGGAAAAGGATATAGATGATTTGACAGCATGAATACTAGCAATACACATTTCAGTAACTTTGGCAGCATCTGTTGCAGCCAAAAACATGTTATGATATGTAATCTAGTGGACTTAGTAGCAATTGAAAAAAACAACAACAGGTCAGACAAGTACAAAGACCAACAGAGAAATCCACTAGAGCTATCAGAGAAAAAAAGTCTAAGGCATGTGCAGAAAAGTCACGTCTTCGTTTTAATCAATTACAATCAACTATGTTGCACAAACTGATAAATGCCGACCTGTTGGCTCCATCAGACCATGCAGTGGATTCTTTCCAGGCTCATTATACACACACAATTCTAGTGTACATCATGTTACACTTGTATCTGAATCTTGGCTTGAGAGCATGACAGCACGGCTTCAAAATAGGGCCTCTCTGTGGAATAGCGCTTATTAATGACAGTGTGATGAGGAAGGTCTCATGTAGTGCAACTGTTCTGTAACTACAGTTCAGAGATTCAAATGAATTCAGGCTGCCTTACCAGTAATTACCCCACTCGATCATGGTTCCTGGCTGCAGGAGAGAAAACACAGTATGCTTTATTACAATGAAACATATATAATTCTGAACTTTCCAAAATACAGATGGATATCACACTTTCCTCTTCTTTCCAGAGTGAACGCATTAACACAAATGAATGGTAAAGACGTAAGTCAGGTATTTTGTCATTGTGAAGATAAGCTGCAATAACAACTACACCCAAAAGTCTCCTTCAATCATTCTCTGGTGCTTAAGACAACAAACGCCCTGCTGTTTCTGAGATGTAATCTCAGTCTGTGATGAGGGATAATAGCTTGCATTCATCACATGTCACAGGGAGCACTGATCTAGAGACAGTTCTGCCTCTCAGATTAGGAAGAACCACTTCTGCAGCTGGGCAGAGTGTGTATCAAACATTAAGTACAGTAGGACTGAAACAGATTTCAGTTCAACCATTGATTCAGGCTAAAATCATGTGCCACTGGATTGTCAATCTAAACTCTGAGTCCATAAGTGGATATAAACTGCTCATAGTGACCCAGTTGAAAAAATAGCACAAATGGTGACTGTTCCAAGCACCACGCTCATCCTGAATGCTAACGACACAGGGGTAATTACATGTTTCTGTGAGGGTGGACGATATTTAGAGGTCAGAAAAGTAAAGCATGTGACTGGGAGATCATCAGTTTAAGTGGGAAAACGTGAGCGAGGAAAGTGAAAGAGTAACGTTCTCCCTTTCTCCAATGACAGATGACTTTTAGCCTTGAAGCTCTAGCTGCTGCTGTGAAGCTGCTCAGAAGTTAAAAACAGGTGGCAAGCAAAAACAGAGTGACTGGTCAGAAGTACAGAAACGTTTTTACATTAAACAACACACAATAGGTCAGGAAACAAGCCCTGCAGGTTTTGCTGTTATCCACACTAACCAACACAAAGCAAAAAAGAAACTACTGTTATTTTTGTCCACTCTATACATCCCACATCTATTGTACTTCCTTCCGTCCTGGAAAAGAGTTCCCTCCACTGTTGCTCCTCCTGACAGTGGGAGGTTGGTTCTTTATCTGAACCAGCAGTCTAAGGATAGAGGGTGTTGTATGCTGTTTGGGTTGTAAAGCCCTTTGAGGCAAATTTGTGATTTTGGCCTGCATAAATAAAACTAACTTGACTTAAAAATACAGAGCAATTAACTCAATATAAGCTGTTTCATCCATGCGAGTTTTTTAAGTTTAACAAATGTTTGGATTTCTTGGTAAAAGAGCTGATTATGTTTGGTAAAGCAAAGGCACGGGCCAAGTCAGACATTAGGCATGACTCATAAATCTGTCGCTATCGTCAACAACACCGCTAATGATAAGATAAACCCTGGCTCTGGTACCTACCCTGAGCTGGTAGGACCTGAGCTCATAGACGTTGGGGCCCTCTCGGGGTATGGGCTCATTCCAGAAGCTGAACTCCAAGAGAAGCTGGTTCCTGCGAGACAACAGCATCTTACCTCGCTCCTTCCTGTACGCCGTGAACTCCTGCCAATGGAATGGACACCAATCGATACACTTTACTTCCACTGATGGCTTTTTCACGATTTAAGCATTATAAAGGGGTGACACAGAAAAGAAGCTTGTGAGGGAGTCTTTACCTTGTTCTGTCTGAGCTTGTTCATCACCTCTGTTAGAGCTGGGTATCCACCTCTGTAACGCCACAGGTGAACTGGGGAAAAAATATATGATAGATGCACAACACACAAACTACAGAAAAGCAAATTGATTACGTATGATCATTAATGAAAAACATTAATGCAGCCCTCAGACTCTGTATACTGTATTTATCTTTGTGAAAATGCTGCTGCATACACATGCTAGCTGAGAACTCTTTAGTCTGAGCAGGTAATATTGTTTTTCATACATATCTGACCTGATTGTACTACTGAACAATAATTCATGCAACAATTTCTGTAATATAACGTAGTTGTGCATTGAGAAGAATGTGAAATACTGACCCTGGAAAATAGGAATGCTCAAGCAAGCTAGCTGCTATTGCTATTAAAAAATAAACCATGACAGGATACATACATCACAAAAGGATGTATATCACTGTTTTTTCCCCTAATAGTAGTGTTTTTTAGGTGGTATACTTGCGTGGATATATAGTATAGCATGCCTGCTGATTTGAAAACTGTGCAGACCCCTGATCAGTTACACTGCAGATGTCTGTGTGATGATATTAGTAATCCTACCAGCCTGGTCTTGTTCTCCATACCAGGTATTCCAGGTTCCCACCAGCTCACAGGGGTAGTACTTATCAGCATGGATGGAGGGCAAAACATCCTCACTGTGAAGAATGAGAAACAAATTAATAACACATGGATCAAATGTTGAAATACAGTACATAGATCATCAGTGTATGTGACACTGGATTCAAATGACAATCACATGTTTTCCGCTCACATGTCTTCTGTCTAATGTTGCAAGTCCCAAGTTAGTCCCTAACTACAAGTAAATGGCCTCCAAGCATCTTAGGTATGAGCAAGGTTGGTCTGTGAAGGACTCACGGGAATAGACCCCTCAAGGCTATTTTTACTCGATACAACACAACACTGTACTTTGGTTGTCCTGGTCTCCTACTACTACTGTTGGCACTACTTCTACTTTAACAATTATATGAAATACCACTCACCAGAGTTTGTTGTATGCATCCAGGCACTCTGGCTTCACATTGTGGACTGAAAAGAGAGTTTGCATTTGAGATCACTATTACATTAGGATAAACAGTTTATTATGGATTAAGTACAAATGTAGAGAAAGCAACTTACATTGAATTTTGTAGAGGTTACTTTCCTCATTTTTGGTCAGTAGGTTGGAGTGTGCATCTTTCCTTGGATCAACTTTCCTCACAAACAGTGATTTAAACCAGCTGTCCTCTCTGCTTCTGCTGCTTGATGTTGTGAACCCCCTGCAGAAACAGACAGGTCACGATCAACGACAACTGCTGGTAGCCTAATCTTTGATACCAGATTAGATTCGCTGGGCACATATATTCCTTATCTTTGCATAATCTTATAAGTATGGTAACACTCCAGTTAAGGTATACAACTGTGAAAGCTGCTGTGGCACATGATTTTGCAATAAACTCATCATGTCAGCGCCTCTGATGCACATAACACACACACACAACGATACGGATGTATATGCATTACAGCAGGTGCCAGTATCTAACAGAGTATAGCTTATATGTAGCATCTATCAGAGAGCAGACACACTAGAGGCTGCAATAAAGATAAAGTATCTAATTGACCTTGAGCATTTGAGATGCTCAGTAGCAAAAGATGACAGAAACTTGTTTTCTTTCACCTTCACCAGCAAACACACGTAGCGTTACTCTTAAATATCCCGGAATAGATCATGTTAAAGTGCAGCAGCTTCTGTGTTAAGTTGAAGCTGAAGGCCACTGAGGACTGGGCTGGCTAATGGTTAATGGGGCTAGCTATCCCGGGCTCACCGTAGCCACTTCAGAAACCTGCTGATAAAAACACAAAGCGGACAGCTACAGACACCACAGAGATAAAACATTGAACCCTGCACACTGACGACAGCCCCACCTGCTCCAGAGGACGAGCTGTCCGGCCGAGCGGGCCCTGACTTTAGCCCGACCCAAGCCTCCGCCGACTCTCTGAAGGACTCCAGTCGCCATCTTCGACTGTGCTAATGTACACAGATCTGAGGCTGTTACTACGTCTGACCAGCAGGTGGCGCCGCAGCATCGCAGCACTCACCGGTGATGAACACGACCCTTATTTATCAAACTGCTAGAGGCAGCTACAAAAAATTAAACATAAGGGAAAGACAAAAGTGTTAATCCTTTACTTTTATTACTTTTTAAAGTCTTTATCGATCTATCTATCTAGATACAAAATAAAATTTCTATCAACATGTAATATAATTTTTAAAATACTTTTTGCAGTATATTTGCAATATTGACAGAATAAATGTAGACTGTGACTTGTTTTTCTCTGCACAACATATATGTATTTCTCTTTTCTATCCTTTAAACTCTAACTTCTTTAAGAAACAGGAGCAGTCTTTTCGTGTGTTTGTAGGCTACAGCCTGTTTTTGTTTTGTTTTTTTAATATTGACTTTTATAATGCAGAATAGTTTTCAACAGTAGTGTTGTAGAAATGTGTAAAGAAAAAAAGAACAAACTAATGGAGGTTAATAAATAAAATAGATAAGTAAATAAACGACTGGACAAAAAGACCTCTAACAGACACAGACACGGGAAAATCACAGGTGTTACTAATAACATTAAGATGACTTTGTTCTTTTAAAGTGCATCTGTAACTGAAGGAGCTACATGGAATGCATCCATCATTCATTTTATTATTTACACCTGTGGTCTTCCTACTGTGACAAAATCCTCCATTCAGAGAAATGGCTCACAGATTTCAAAGGTGTGATATGTGTCCATATCTAGAAGAAAACCTCTCAAATTCTCCCCTTGTTAAAGTGTCTCATCTTATAAATGTTTTTTTTTTTTTTTAAACTTGTCAAAGCAGGGAAAATGCAGGTGTAACTGAGAAAAATAATGATGTCTCTTTTTCATTTGGGTAAATTACAAAGCCATGACAGCGAGCCAGCACAATATCAGGACCCTGGAGCTAAAACACCCAACACAATAACCTTTTTTAAGGTTATTAATTACACCTGTGGTTTTCTTGCTATTATATGCCAAAATGTCTGCAATGAGAAAGGTCTATTGTTTCTTGAGGTGAATATCAGCCCAATCAGGGGCTGGTCCCACACACATCATAATGATAAATTATCCCCAGCTGGCATCCCTGGAAAAAAATCTGGTCCTCTGATAGTTGTTAGGGCCCTAGATGTGAAGACAGGTGTGAATCCCTCCCTTCTGTTGGCCCTAATACAAAGTACAGTATAATATAGTGTAATAAAACAAGTCCACATTATACTTCACAAGTATAAATCACAGCCACATTAAGAAATAAAACATTACAGATAATGATAACATGTAAAACAACACTAACATGAAATGTGAATGACATTAAATATAAAACTATATACGCAGCCAAACAAGAATCACTGATTTACAAACTTAAACATAATTTCTAGAAATAAATGATAAATTGAGAACAAAAATAAAATGTTCCATGGTAACTTTACTGCAACATGTATAAAACTTGATGTTCATGGCAGTCAAATACTTCCCAAAACATACTGCACCAGTTAAACAGGTGGGGGCGCTACCATTCAATTCATAGCCTATTAACAGGTAGTTTTAGTGCCCACTGTCTAGTCAGATAAACAATGCAGACACCATCATACTCAACAGTGGGCATAACATGACATAAACCTTTACAATGGTAACTTCTGGAACCAACAGAAAACAGTGTAAATGTGTTTAGGGTCTTATGCAGCAGCCTCAAATGGCCTTTTTGTACAGTTTTGAGGTACTTTACTTGAGTATTTCCATTGTAGTTCTACTCTAGTTGAGTGAGAAATATTGCACTTCTTACTGCACTACATTTACTTGACAGCTGTAGTTACTTTTGCATTAAAAATGTATGGATGAGTTTAGAAAATACAACACTTTGTTAGTCATTAAACCAGTGATTCCTAACCTAGTTGTTTTATGATCTCTTATATGAAATCTGTTTGTAGGCATCTCTCCTCATCGTCTTTCAGACATCTACAAGTTGTTCCGCCAAAGAGACAATTCCCTTCTAAACCTCTTTCATGGTTTCATTTCAATATCTGTTCAAATGATCCAATATGTGCCTGAAAATTAGATAAAAGTCTAAAAATCTATTAGTCATCTCCCAACCCCTCAGCTTTATCTTGTGACCTTAAGAAGGTCCCGACCCTTAGGTTGGGGTAGTAAAAGTATCAGGTTAAATTAGTATATTTATCTGCCAGTGCTTATATACTTCTACTTAAGAATGGTTTTGCATGCAGGACATTTTTACAATGTTGTATTTGTATTTGTATTTTTTACTTATTCAAAAGTTCTGACCACTTCTTCCACCACTGCATCTCATGCAAGACACTTGACACATTTACTGTACAAACTTCCCTCTTGGCACACCAAAGTCTACCATAATGAATGGCTCATAGAAGAAGACAGAAACATGATATAAAATGTTAATTCTTGTGGGGCATTTTATCTTTATACTCTTAAATACTGATATGGTGAAAGTAATAGATGAGCTGAATTTTTGTGTGTTGTGAGGCCTTCGGGAAGAGCACATCAGATCCAGTTGCACATGGATGATGGAGAGGGTGATGGGATTGCAACCATGGAGGAATTCAGTACAGTTGAGATTGATTTATTATTTGAAGGAGTGACTATGAAGCTAACGGGGACCATATTGCTAAAGCCTACTTGGCTGTAGGAGAAAGACTACTTACTACCAGTGGAATTCAGAAACTATGGAGGGATTTGTTTTAAGTTCAAAGACATGAATCATAGGGGAGTGTTTTCTCTGTGAAATGTTTTTGAATAACAAAAGGAAAAATGTCTGGGAATTCAAAATATGATCGTATCCACTGAAATTCAGCTTTTTTTGATAGGAAATTTATCAAGTGGTTTATTTTGAGTGGGAAACCTTTTTAATATTACACTTCTGTCCTTTATACACTCCTGAACAAATAAGACC
>BRZM01004307.1:0-20535 GCA_033238685.1 Lates japonicus
TGAGGAAGAAAACAAAGACTGTACAAGCTCATCTAACAAAGACAGGGTGGTGGTGGAAAGATTTTGCACAAAATATTCACACAGGACTTTGTTAGAGAGAGACACTCTGAGGTGATTACTGAGGGATCTTTCAGGTTTCTGATTAACAAATCTTTAGTCCTATCTGTTCATCGAAAATAACATTATAGACAGGGGCCCAGACAATATGGCTGCTTCATACCACAAAAGCTCTACTGTGGTACATAGTGTATACCAGGAAGTATAGGATTGGTGACAGAAAGTGTAAAGTGATGGCACCTTTTTGAATTTTGTTTTATTATTTGATTGTGTTGGGTAGATGCATGTCACCACAGCGAGTAGATGAAGAGAAAGAGAGTTGTCAAACACCAGCAGCAACAGTTTTGGTGAGATCCGTTCACCAAATCCCAACGTTTAAATTTTAAAATGCAGCATTACGAATGAACAAGCGAGGCAAATTTTCAACACAGAATTGGGGAAGGAAAAAAAAAGTGCCTCTGTTCGAAGGTCACTGCAAAGCCAGTGTCAGTGTGAAACCCAGGGCATTATCCGCGTGAATGCAATTGCTTATGCAGATGCCTTGCAAAAATCGATCTTACAAAAAGATTTTGTACATCTGTTTGTATTAAGTTTGGACCGGACCAAAACATAATCCAGAGATGATGTTGTCAGACAGTATGATGGTTTGTTTTGAATTGTTCAGTGTTGTTTTCTCTATGGTTTGGTGAGGAATTTAACATTTTTACAGCAGAAGTCTTCACTTTGTGGCATTTTCTTCTTCAAGATGCAGTACCTGACTTTTTTCGCCTGTGATTTTAATACCACTGTGAGTTCTCAGAGTTTTGGTGTACAGTTTCTATTCCATGCAGGAGCTAAACGCAGGAATGAGTTGCTCGGAAAGGGAGCCCTAAGAAAGGCTTTTTAGCATTAGTAAGCTGCTTGCTTTGTTGAACACTACAAGGTAACAGGTTTTTCAGTCATTAAGAATATAGTAACCTTTCCTTCCTGTGTGAAAT
This sequence comes from Lates japonicus, assembly GCA_033238685.1. Taxonomy (NCBI): domain Eukaryota; kingdom Metazoa; phylum Chordata; class Actinopteri; family Centropomidae; genus Lates; species Lates japonicus. The sequence continues at coordinate 1,035 of BRZM01004307.1, forward strand.
TTTCAGAATCCACAGCGTTCATAAAAGATTTAGGCAGACTGATGCATGTGAAGACTGAATGGAATAATTGTAGTATAAAACTACTGGAGATGAGAAAAGTACCTTAAAATTGTTATTTTATTGTAAATTATTCACTTCTGTAATTAATAGATTATTAGTATCTGGAAAATAATGAATGAATGTATTTGTTGAGGGGTTGAGGAATCAATCAAAAGCTCTTTGGTGCTGTTGTTGTGAAATATCTTGAAATTTGTGAAACGTGTGGTACAAATGTGCATATATATTATGTATATGGATACAGACAAAGTGTGTTTTTCATTTTTCTTTCATACATGTTCCTATGAATCAAGTTATGATAAATTTCATGACTGTTATACCTCTTATACACACTGACCTGATATGTATGCTCCTAAAAGTTTTTTACACTATTTTTGGTAACATGCTCTGCTGATGTTATCGCCGTTCATCCTCTGATTACAGATTAGAGCTCATGTTTAAAAGTCAAACTTGTCATAATAGCAGGTTTATAAACTGGAGTGAGAGATTTTGAAAGGCAATTACAGGATTACAATAAGTTTTAAATTGATTTCATTGAATATCAATTAATTTGCCAATTATTTGATTGTTTATTAAATGTGTGGTCTATAAAATGTCAGAAAACAGAGAAAACTGCCTGTCCCGATTTCCTAAAGTCCAAGGTGACGTCTTCAAATATCTTGTTTTGTCTTACCAACCCTCCAAAACCCAAAGATGAATTTTGCAAAGATCTAAAAAAAAAAAAAAAAAAAAGCAGAAAAAACTCACACTGGAGAATCTGGAGTCTGAGAATGACTGGCACTTTTGCTTAGATTGATTAGATAATTTTTGATTTGCTTAAATAACCTTGATTAACTCATTATCAAAATAGTTCCTGTCAATTTTATGTCAGTCAACTAATTAATTTATTGATTATTTGTATCAGCTCTAAATTGTTTAGTTATTTGTAGGAAGACAAGATATGTGACACAGACAAAGGTGTAATTTCCAAAAGGGAATGAAATGCCACTTTTTAAAAATCTTATTTTTGTCCACATATACAGTTTCACTAAAATCGAATCCAGATGACAGAAGAGAGGAGCTGACAGAAATATCAATATGCTCACCTGACTAGCCTTCAACCACTACAGTGAGCAAACACCAACAAGCTTTAGGAGCACGAGTGCTTGTTTGCCCTGGGTTTTGCCTGTGAGGCAGGCAGCCCCAGGTTTTTAATTGGTGGAGGTTGTTCTAGCTCAAGGAGAGGGCAGCAGACACCGCTCAGGGCTGATAACTACCTTTTCTGTTTTTAAGTTATTATTTAGTTAATATTCTAAAAATACACAAGAACTGAAATGATCAATCAAAGGAGGTAAAGGACAGTGTTCTTTCTAGTGAAAATGATGAATGATCTGTCATTTAAGTATCAGCTCTGTGTCGTGGAAACTTAATTCGATTTGAAGTTAGTGCCGTAATAATAAAGCATTTTAGATCGCTCTCTCTTTTTGACAACCATTATTATGGAACGAACCAATCTCATCAGAATATGTAATGTACTAGATTAACATTTAAAAAATAATAATACACTACTAATACACTGTATTAATTTAAAAAAAATTGACAAAAAAACAGGTCCACTTACTCTAGAGTTTTAAACAGCATTTCACTGTCTTAATAATTAGTCCAATGGTGAAGAGTGGTTGAAAGCTCTGAAAAAAATTTTGTTTGTTTGTTTGTTTGCTTCCAAGGTTCATAATGAACTTTTTCCATTGACATTCACACATTTTTAATGTATTTATTTATTTTTTTCTCTGTGGACAATCACTATTGAACTGTCACTAAAGGTCCTAGGTGAGCCGAGTATGCACCAGGAAAGCTTCACTGGTTCCACCATCAAAAACACCACACCTCTCCTGGACCATGAAAAGACCAAAAGCCATTTATTTCAAACAGAGAACAGACCGCATCCAAAAAATAGCTGAAAACTAATTTTGAGTAATTTACAGTCATAAATTGTGAGCAACTGTAGTCAAAGACGTAGCAGAGGATAAAGATGACAAGCATCTGTTTAGTGGTGTGCCAAAGGAAATATCAGTATGCTGGCTGTGTATCTGCTGTTGGCAGGGGTGGAAAACAGTTATATGAATTTACTCAAGTACTGGGCTAAAGCACAGCATTGAGTTACTTGTATTTAAGTATTTCCAATTTATGCTATGTAACATTTATCCTCTATAATTCAATAGCAAACAGCATACTTTTTATCCATTTATCTGGCAACTGCACTAAATATGCAGACTACGATTTTACAGATAAAACATAATCAGCCTATAAAACATGATGGACTGTTAAAGATTCAACTACCCTACAGTTTTTAAAGTATTTACAATCAGCACCACAGCAGCTAATATTAAAATGCTGCTGACCTGCTGATGCATCATTAATAAGAGTCCAAAATAGTATGATAAAATACTATAACTGTTTCACTCTCTGAAACTGGTTGTTCTGCCTACTTATACTCAAACAATTCATGTTCATTTGTCTGAAAATACTTGTAAACGTTTACCACGGTACAGATAGTAAAAGGGTTTTTACTTGTACAGTGTAGGTCTGCAACTTATAATTAAGAAAGGACCCGAGTACTTTGTCCACCGCTGGCTGTGTATAGAAAAAATGGACTTCAGAGCAACATATGAACTTAATGAAAACAAAGTAGTTTATAAAGCTACCACAAGTAAGTTTGCTTATAATATTCAGACAATTTTGTGTTGTATTCTGAGTTTTGTACTGCTACTTAATCACAGTAGAAATGCAGGGACTGTCCAGTAACAGAGACTGAGTCTGTTTTGTGAGCATAGCCAAAGAAACCGATCCTCCCCACTGTGTCTTGGGAAACTCCCCAGAGGAGGATAAAAAAAGGTCACATTTACGCCTCCTACCCCCTCTCTTCACCCCCACAGCCACCCACACCCATTCTCTCTCTTCACCCCAAAGTCCAATTAGAAGGAAGGTCGCGGAGGTTTTGTAAGTGGGGGGTTTCGGGGGGAATGTGTATATGTCTGTAGACGCAGGGCTGTTACTGCTGCAGACCACCAACACATTTTCTCCAATCACATGATCCTGTCTTTAAGCTCAGGTCTTAGGAGGTGAAAGAAAGGCTACATCCTGTTTTGTTTTTAGTATCTGGTTTTTTGGCCCTGTCCTTTTTGTGTGACACAGTGGATCTGGGGATTAATGTGCTAACAAGTCTTACTAAAAAAGCAACCCTCCTCTAGCACACTGATCTACTAACTTAAAGGTCTTCAGTCCAACAAATCAACAGGATTCCCCCCTAGGTATCTCAGGCCTGTGAAAAACCTGCACAGCTTAGACACTCTGCTTCCTCACATAATTAATCCTATTAAGTAATCAGCTGATAGAGGGATAGCCTCCAAAAAAAAAGTAGTTCACTGGTACACTGAAAACACTTTGAAATAACTCCCATCAAATGCAATGAAATACTACAATGTTTATTGTAACTATAGTATCCTCTATACCATCATATACTGGCACATTGTTTGCAGTTTGTGTCGTTATATTAATGATTTCACCACTGCTCACTGGATTGGGTTGTGAAGGAGCAATATAATCCTGGTACATAGTAAAACAGGCAATATAATTCTTTGCAATGGAGTTACTGAGCAGAGCTGTTGTGATTTAGTCATGTCTCGATTCTGTGTAATTGGTTATTTACTTACAGATCCTCTTGAAAGGTGAAGAAACAGCTCTATTAACAGTAGATCAGGTGGTTGAGTGTACGAAGAGAGAATTATCAGTCACCTCTGTGGCCTCTCTTTGAGCTTAGCTCTCTCGAGCTTGTCTTCGTTAGCTTTTTCTGTTATATGTCCTGTACCTGAACTGTTTTGGTTCAGTCTCAGTCCCACAGCTGTCATCAGAATTGTTTCGAGAATAGTTATCCAGTCAGTGAACATATTTGTAAAATATTGGACTCTTACTTCCACTTCAGATAAATACTACACACACACACTAATATCATACACATATATATATGTATATACATATATAGATTACTGTATTTAGGCTTTTTCCAAAATGAATGAATGAAGTGCCAACACTGTCTGAAATACCAGTGCATACAAGAGGGCTGCAGCAATTCAGCAATATAACTAGGAGCCAAGCCATGAGTCCTTATATGAAGTAAAATCAACCTAAAAATGGCTGGTAACCAGTGAAACCATAATTATGATAAATAAATACATAAATAATCGTAGCCCTTTATTAGCAGTAATATGAAGTGTGAAGAATGAGAGAAAAATCATAACCATGTCAAGATCCACATGAGAAAAGAAGCTGATTTGAAAGTTGAGGATGTAATTTGATTTATTTCATTTAGCTGGAAACTTGAGGATATCTAACAAATATCAAAGAAACAAGATAACAGTTGGTGGGTTGCTTTGCTCACCAGTTTTTAATAAAGTTATATTCAAAGCCACCTACAGATAATATAATTAATAAGCCAGTTTAATAATAATGCATCCAGGCTGGAAGAATATAAAATAGAAATAAATAGAGACCAAGGATCGGTTTAGGAACACTACAGGTCAGAGTGGCTACAGATGAACAAACATCACCAACAACTGAAAAGTCTTATTTGACAAGTATGTTCTATACTAGTCTGAGGCAGCAAATTCCTGGACAATCCGTCCAACCCATAATTGAATGGATTACCATGTCAAATCTGAGGTCAAGTAAAATTATCACTGAACAGTCGCCTGGCATCCGCTACTAATAAAAGATTGTTAATATCTTGATTAGCTGCTCTTAGTGCTACGGGAGTAAGGAAATACGATCTATAAAAGAAACTAGCTTTTGACACAACAAACAAGTCCACAAAAATACACTGTGGTATTACCACCACATCAAAGCATTGTATTGGGCATTGTGGCAGCATCCTGTTACAAACAAAGCTGACATACGACAAGGAACATACAGAACATTTCATAGACTTCGATACTTTAACTTGTCACACAGGTTTAACCAAAAAACTTTGCCGCTAGTCCAGCAATGGTCCAGCTATGTCTACAAAGTTCAGCATTACTTACTACTATGTTAGAAAAATATTTGTCTGTTTAGACATCTAGCAGATATGATAATATTAGAATTTATAAAACAGGATGAATGTTTCTCTGGTTTCCCAAAAGAAGTTGTTTTAGGCTGCTTTATATGCTGAATAAGGAGCATCTTACATTCAGTACGTTTTGTCTGCCAGCAATGTTGTCTGATACATTGGGTTCTAGTAACAAATAGATTTATGGACTAAATTCATCTAAAATCCACTAAGCATTAAACAGGAAGTGGCAACATAACAGCTATGGAAAACTATTGGAAAACATGCAGACTAGTAGCATTATTTACAGAAAGCTAAATCTAAGGTTACATTGGTCTAGTGCTGTGATATGGGGGTACAAGCATCTTATTTAGATGTTGCTATCAAAAGGAATGAATACGTCGAAGTTCTACAGATGCTGACAGTCAACTGCTCATCGTCTCTAGATGTTTCCTAAAAGAAATATCAGTTATAAAAGGTTTTAGCCCTCTCAGACTGCACAATGAAATAAGTGAATGAACTACTCTGTATGATCAGCTGCCCAGTGGGGAGAAATAGCCAGTTGTAACTAAAAAAGAGCAGGAACTTGAGGGGAGTCTGCAGAGAAGAGTGATAGAGCACTGTGTGAATGTATCAAGTAACAGTGTTCTTCGGATTAATTCCTTGGGATAGGGTGACACAGTAACGTGACCCAAAATGGCAGAGGACGAAAATTAAAATGCAATGAGCAGGCCCCAAAATAAACATCAACACTTATCAAAGTTGCCACTGAAAAACAGTTGCCTGCTCATGTTGAAAATGCAGTTGATGAGAGTGCTGAATCTGAAACCAAACACTGATCTGAAAAGAAAAGCATAACAAACTGAGAGGCAAAAGTCCTGTGGAGCCTAGGGAAACTGCAGAGTTAGTGATAATTATCAGTGTCTTTGGTCTGCTATACAACCACCCTTACATTATTTATTATAACTTCATAATTGTTCATATGAAAAATATTACGGTGCAGCTTTATGGTTACGGAAAGACTGTGGTTACAGTTAAAAAGGAAGACCTTGGGATGTACAACATACCCTTTCACTCATCCTAATATCCACATCATTATTTTCAAACTTCATAAATAAAGGACACACTACCTGCAGCTACAAGTCAGTGAAGGTTGGGTACCAGCATTGCAGAATCTCCCAGTGTGAGTGCAGGTCCTGTGAAACTGGCTGAACTGACTATAGTTTGTATATCAGGACACTGTGTGACCCCTTTAAAACAACAGCAGCAAATACAAATTAATGCATGAATATTATGATATCTATTTTGCCTAGATGGTTGGATCTGAGGAGTTTGAGGGAAGCCATGAACTCATCATAAAAGACTCAGGGAAAAAATGTTTTTTTCTAAAATGAGGTAATTGCCCTGTAGGAAGAAGCCTTCACTTGCATTAATTCTGCTATTTTTGGTATGCAGCCTGAAACGCTTGGATGAGTTTCTAGGGCTGTCAGCCTCACTCATGGCAGTGCTTACTACTCAATCTGTAGTGCTTAGCACTGGGAGAGCTGTGCGGTCTGCATGGTGTGTGACTGCTGTGTTGGTTGCAGGGGCATGGCTTCAAAATCATCTTCTCAAACACTCGCCATAAGCTAACAGCAGAACATACTGCTACTAAATGAGAATGGATCAGAGCTCAAAATGAGAAAATAGAAACTAAGAGTTTTAGGAAAATGTGTGTAATCATGTCATTTATTTGTCACTCACCATCACCAGGACACCATGCTGTGAATGTGTGTGTGTGGGGTGGAGGTGGGGTAAAGAGGTGGGGGGTGGGGTAAGCAGAGAGAGCAATAATATACATTAGATACAGCAGAAGTATGTTGGTCATCAAACCATGATCTACTAAACATCAGTATAAGGTTTTTAATATATTATGAACAACGCTAGAAATAATTTTTAAAATAGTGGTCAGACCTTCGTTTACCCTTAACTGCAGAGAACTATAGGCCTTTATTTTAGTAAAGTATATTTTGTCATATTTTAGTAAGTAGCTCTCTCCGGTTTTCTTGATCTGCTCCTATTTTAATATGCTGTATGGCTTGGATATCATGCACCTGTTGTGACAATAATTTACAATGCGGTACATTTTCACACTATTTTTTCCAGAACAGCAAACAGTCATGACATGCCATGACTGTCCTGCTGTTTAGTTTCTTTGAATAGAAACTCTGTTCCCTTTACCTAATAATTTGCAAGTTCTGGCTTTTTCTTTCTCTCTGTGCTGTTCTCCTTGAAACTCAACTTGTTCAGTCCTCACAGAGCAAACTCTGTGAATTTAACACTTCGTGGAATTTGAATTTCATGACAACCATTATAATAGGTTATTTCCTTCCAGGTTTTGTAGTAATATTGGTTGCTGTGTCAGTATGTGTTAAAGAAATTAAATATTCAAAGGATGTGTTAAGTGCTTGAATTCCATAATCAATTGATTTGTATTTTATTCAGCACCATCTGGCAACTTCCATCATTGTTAGTACAATGTACTATACACAGGATGTGATTTCTCTGAGTGTGAACTGCTCTTCTGTGTATATACATTAGACCTGTCTAGGGCGTGCCAAGGGTATAATGGGTATAAATAAAGGTGATATGTGGACAGGTGGCATTAAATGAAACGTGAAATGTTAGTTTGAGTTAATCAACACTGACCGATGTTGTAACTCTAGGTTGTTGGTAGTTATTTTTATTCTTGTCTCACCTACCTTTAGTCAGCTGTACTAATACTTTTCATTCAGAAAGCAAGCAAACTAAAGGTACATTTTAAAGTATGCATATGTGTATCTCTCAAATGGTAACGCCAATGCCCTATTCTCCCACCAGTTTTGCCCATGCGTACATAATACGCAGCCTCGGTCGGGTCCCATCCTCCAAACATCCGGTTCCTTTAGTGTCATATGACCAGCGCTGTGCTGTCATTTGAGTAATTCTGCGGCAGTTAGCAAAGCACATCGACCAACATTAACTTTCTCAGGTTTCCTCTTTGTCCGACGATGGCAACGCTGGTGGCAAATAGCAATGGACGTCAACGGTTTGGCAGCAGCTGCGAGGACACACACCCAGGCTGTGATAAGAAATTACATCTCAGCCCAGGCTAAGTATGCTGCAACGTTAGCAAGCTGCTGAATGTAGCTGCTGTAGCTAGTGGCTAACAAGGTTGTTGTGCTGCATTCGAAGACATGGGACGGTGGAACATGATTTTATCAATGTAGTATTGATCTCAGCATTAAGGATAGAAACGGCCAGACAAAATGCAATTCCTGTCACCTTCAGTTAGAAAATACGTCTTAGGAATCAACCTGATGTGATAGCCAGTAATATACCGTATTAATAACATGTACAGTATGGTCCATTTATATTTGGGAACATGGAGTTCGATGTCTGAATTTTATGAATATTTTATTTTCAGAAATACTTCAATTCCATTGCTGGGGGAGTTATTTAAAAACTCATCCGAGATGTAGGTTGAGTGGGGAGCATGTTGATGAAGAGAGTACAACCTTTTGTAATGGCAAGATAACTCATTGCTCAATGCACCTGAACGCAGCACTGGGGAGGTGTATGTTAGCTGCTCATCAAGCCCGAAGCCAAATCGGTTATAAAACTAGCTGGTTTTACGTCTTTTATTAAATCTGAGGTAGTAAGTAATTTTAATCATACAACTGGCAATTACCATTTGTCTTAGACTCGTATCACTGTAAACTGCAAACCAGCTAAGTTAGCAGACATAGCTTAGCTGTAGCTAACAGTGATACAAGTCCGACGTAGCTACACTTAGCTTGGAATTATACCAGAAGTTTTACGAAGATTGCCTTAAATATAAGTTACATGTTAATTTCATGTCGATATAAATACATTATTATCACTGTTGCGGTGGCTGCGCATAGCTCAGCATCACTACTATTCGAAAGACATAAATACACAGCGTAGTGGATTGTTAGCAGTCAGCTGACCGCGGTAGCCACACGAATGAATGAGACACCGTATTAAAGCTGCTCTTTTGATGTACTGGAGTTGAGGATTGGCACGCGTAGCGTTCCTTCCACTGCCTCCAGAATGAAGCTACCGTGTGGCGCTCTCTTTTAAATGACCAGCTTCGACATATGGCAGCATCTTCATGTTGGAGAACAGACTGGTGATGATGGATGATCGCCTCATGTGACTGGGTCATGAGTTGCAGGCTGCAGTGGAGTTGATGGGAATGACAAACTGTAATTTCCTTGGCTGATGGACAGATGCATTTCTTTTAATCTATAATTACAGTTGTATTCTGTTAAATTGGAATGCTGCTTTAAAGGGGTTTATTTGTGCTGACAAGAACAGAATTATGATGTATTTAGTTTATATTGATTATTGAGTCAGTATATATATTAGTTTGCCTGACGGAACTAAACACTAAGAATTTATTAATTTTAGATTCACGCCTTTGAAAGTGCAAAATGTTTTATTTGAACTGAAATTTAAAGCAACATTTTGAAACTATTAACGAGTAGAAGAGATAGAAGACAATAAGCCCAACAGATTTTTTTTTTTTTTTTTTAGCAATTGTTGTCCTTTTATTGTATTGTAGGGCTACAACTAATGAATATTTTTATTAATTCAAAAACTCAAGATCTTTAATTTCTACCACAGAGTGATTAAGAAGTGAGTGATATTCACTCTTTATAGTTTTTGAACCAGTGTATTTTTGGAGTTCATTTCGTTCAAATTAATCATCCATTCATTGTCAAAATTGTTGATTAACATTCTGTCACCCAACTAATTTTCAAACAGTGTATTGGGGTAAATGAGGTCAAGTTTATTTCAGAGAAATTACCCAGCTTAAAAAAACACATTAATTATATTATTTTTGTCATCAGTTGATCTGAATGCAGCAATAACTGACACTTGACTTCAATGTGTTTTTGGTTGGCTCGATTTCCTGTATCCTCTACTTTAGTGTAGATGATTTCTCAAGGATATTTAACTAAAACCACTTTTTAAATTGAAAGTCCTAATGTATCCAGAATTGATGGAGTGGATCAGTCTGTCAAATTTCATTAGTCTGTAAGGTTTGACTGAGTACTTTAGTAGCTCACGGCGATCTGAATGCTGTCTAGGTTTATTACCACCGCCCGATAAGTATGGATTATAGGAGGAAGATGGTTCTTTCCATGCTGTAAGTGTTTTATTGGAACTGATAATCACCACCGTATTTTAACTTGACACCCATCATTCATTCAAACAAAACTGGAATTTGATAAAACTTCACTCATCTATTTTGATTTGGTTCAGTGAATCATATGGTTTTGATGAGATTTCAGAGTTTTAGATAAGTATCCTGCTTTGGGAATGATTAACGTATTCTTTAAAGAAAAGGTGCAAATAATTGTTCCATTGTTTTCCTGACTCAAATAAAAACAAAGGCATATTTTTATCTAGCCTAATCTACCTTTGTTGACCACGCAGATTAGTTGTTTATGCTGTATTTTATTGTTATGATTTTGATCGTGCTGATTACTCACATGAATCAACAGAGGAGTTTTACAAATCTTGTGTTTGGCATTTGCTCTGTGAGCCTGATGTAGAGCCTGCAGTGAGTTTGATTATGCTGTTGAACTGCAGTTCAAGCACATGAAGCCAGAAAGGTGATGGCTTTTCCTTGTGCAAGGGCCAGAGAGAGTGCTATGGACTAAAAGCCTTTAGCAAACTGGAAGGAAATGATTTAATGGGAGCTTTGGGCCATCTGAGAGCCAAGCAGAGGATGCAACATGTGATAAACCTCGTCCTAAAAAACATCTAACCATCCTACTCTGAAATTCTCTAATTTTGTTGTAGAATGGTTTCCGCTTTTTTTCCTATCAAAACACATTACCAAACAGCAGTGGTCCATTCTGCATGATGAGGTAGCAATTCAGATCCAAAATGATAAGCTCAAGTAACTGTTAGAAACTTTTACAATACAAGGTATGTGTCAATGGTTAGAGAGGACACTTTTGCTTTAATGTCCTTATACTGTTGTTATATAGGGGTGGTGTTCATAGAGGTCTACGCCTACAGGTGGAGTTTCACTGATTTATGAATAGCAGTGAGTTTACACAGAAATTCATGATTATACAATTACTTTGCATTTTTTGAATAAATGAATAATGGAAATCATCGGAATTACTGCCAGGGCTGAACAGTGTGCAAAAATAAAATCATATTGTGATTCTTTATGACAGTTATTGTGGTTGTGCTATGAGTCACTGTTATGTTGGTAATTTTTTAATTTTATTTTTACTAAAAAAAAATGATGATGATGTTATTTTTGCTGGGGTCTGTACCAAGAAAACATGTTCACTTACATCTGTTGAATCTGATTTGTAGGCGGGGGCATCTCTGTAACACCACAATGGTTCATTTATGATATGTTGTGAAACATTTTACATTTTATCAAAAAAGCACAGCTCTTGTGATTTGAATATTGCACTTGGCCATATTGCAACTTTGATTATATTTCGATTAATTGCTCAGCCCTAAATATTACAGTAGTGATGTTTCCACAAAAGCCTGCCTGTTAGATTTGTTGGTTAGCACATCCACATTGTACTTTTGTGTCTTGCTGTCTGTTAAAGAACTGCGGCATGCTTGACTCATTCGAGACTCATTGAAGGCATTGGAACTTCCTCAATGATTGCAGACCTCAGTTAGTCTCCACATCTTGGGCCAGAGGGTGAAGGAGAGAGGATGAGAAGAAAGCACCCATTGTAAACTCAGGGTATTTTACATTTCCACAGTTGTGTCATAGGCACCTCTCTGCTGCTCTAAGTTTCTCTTTTTATCAGAACTACGAAAAATATTATTAGAATTTTCTTTAACTGTCTGCTGGAAGACTTTAAATGCAAGACAGAGAATGAAACAGGGTTGTTAATTAGTTGATAAAAATAGTATTTCTTTAATGTAAGGGAGAATTAGTGCTGTGGAAATTAACATACTATGCTATTCCATACTGAGTTTCTCAAGATAATGAATACACACAGAGAAAGTTTTAGTTGGCATTAACTTGGGAGAGGTGAATTTAGCTGGCCTTTCTCTAATGTGATCCTGCTTGGTTCTCTCTCTGCCACTATTTGACAATTAAATATACACCATGATTTTTCATGCAGTAAATTACAACAAGATGATCACACTTGAAATTCAGCACTGTTCATGTGTGAGTTGGTATAGTCCAGTAGAACACCTTTTTAAATTTAGAGGACAGACAATAGAGTAAGAGACTGATCAGAATTGATGCAGCAGAGGCTGTAGTATCCTAGATGTTAGTAAAAAAGCAGCACTCTGCTCTTCCTATAGCGCAGCTGAATAGCTTCTTTAATTCGACTCCCTTCAGCCTTTCTGTTATAATTTTGTGGTTTCTCAAATGCCAAACCAAGATTACCCTGATGACATTACTGTGACATAATCAGGTGTTTTCTGAGACTTGACTGGCTCCTCCAGAGCCACAGATGATATTATACAACTGTTTTCACAGGCTGAGTAGTACTTCATTGACAGTGTTTTCATGTGTGAAATTTGTGGAATGCCCCTTTAAAGACCATCAGTAGTGAGCCTGTGGAAATTTAAAGACTTGTGGGATGTTATAACCAAATCACGGAGAGCTGCTTATTGACATAGTATGTCATAATCAGTCATTATCAAATAATGTTATGACGTGATTTCATAGGGGCAGGGTGTGTCCTCTATCAGACTTGGTTTTTGTTTTTGTTTGTGTCTCAGAATGAAGATCTGGCATCTACACATGACAAATCTTCAACCATCTCCAACCAAGCTTCAACCATGTCTATGCTAGGTTAAAGCAAACTATAACGTCACTGTAGGATGTAGGAAATCAGAGACTTTGTTCAGTATAGCCAGCTGCCAGGCATCAAACAGTCTATAAGATCACGATAATGAGATGGTTTTTCACTACCTTATTGACTTGACAGAGCTCTAAGAGCGGCAGCTATTGAAAAGCCATTCTGAGACAGAGCAGGAAAATAAACAAATAAAGACATTTCTCATCAGACCAAGTCTTTTCTTTTAAGAGGCCTTTGTCTCTCTCATGTCAAATGTGACAAAAGCTATTAGCCCACGAAATGGCTTGTCTTTGTTTTAGTAGTACATTCTGTCATTTAGTGCTATGAAAAGACATGGAGCAAGGCACTATACTTCTTTGTAAAGATTTAATTAATTGTAATAATGTAGTCACGATAAACAAATGTCTCATCTGTCACCATGAAAGTAATTTCTATAAAATCAATGTTATTTTTGTAACAATTCTATAATCCACATTCTAATTAGGCTTAAGCAGCTAGTTTGTCAGTAGAAAAAAAGACTCTCCCGTGGGCGTTTGCCATTCTTTTCATGAAAGAACATTAAAATGTGGGCTAAGGATTTGACACCATTTCTGTCTGTTGCATGAACAGAAACTCATCCTTGTGAGTGGCACACTTGTGTTGCTGACCACTCATCATTAATTTCCTGACATTCTTCATCGCAACAATTGTTGGGTCATTTAGAGAAGTAAGTGTGTATTTTCAAATACTAGAAATTCCCCATTCCACTGCTCAACTTCCCCCAAACCTTGGGATGTAACAGTAGCATGACACTGTATCAGTGGTTTAGCCTTTTTATAAACTGAAGTGGCACCAGTACACACAGTCTTTATTGTTGCTTGTCTTTCATCATAGATTATTTTCTGTTGTAATGCAATACAGTTTTCCCTCTGCCTCCCTATTGTTCACGCTTTTAATTTGAGTATTATATCCACTGAAAGAGAAGAGGGTTTTGGTGCTGTTTACATTTGCTAATGATACACTAAATTCTGAAAGTTGAAGATAATGTATGCACTTTTATATGACCTGTTATGCTTTTTTGGCATACTTTGTTCAAACTCAGAAACATTTGTCACTCATCATTTTTATGGTTAGTCAACTTTCCCAGTAATGCGTTCTAGTTTTCAAAATCCATGTTGTAGTGTAGTAAATCAAACATGAACATCTTTGTGCATCTGTTTCTGGGAACAGGGCTTCTAAGAAAAGGAAAGCTGTGGGGGTTTAGCACCTCAGTGTAGTGTTGATGGTCTGAATGAAGCAATGTAAACAGTTGAATATTTCATCTCCTCATTTTCAGTTGACACTGGTAGTGGTTTCTAGGAAAAGTTGTTCTGTTGACATGTGGACACGTAGAGCTGTGTCCATCTCATCTCCACTTGTTGCTGTGGCCATTTTACAGTTGCAGTTTTTCATGGAGGTGGCTCTTTTTCCCAGAGACACATGCACGGAATGTTGATCTGCAGTCGTTCTGCACATCAGCTTTAACTTGGCAAATAATTGAAGAATAGACGACAGCAGGACTTCAGTTGTGACAGTATTGTCTCAGTGACATGATTACTGCTGACAAATTGTGATACTTCTTAGATGGTACCAAATGATATGTGGTTTTATGTGAGTACAGCATTTTGTTCTCTAGTTTTAATTCATCTACTTTATTAGGAACACCATGCTAATACTGGGTAGGGCCTCCTGTTGCTCACAAACAGCCTCAGTTCTTCGTGGCATGGATTCCTCAAGATGCTGGAAACATTCTTGAGATTCTGATCCATGTTGACATGACTGGATGTTGTTCCTCCATTATAATACCCACCTGCACAACGGCCCCACTCTGCTCACAAATTTGCTCCAGATCGAGCCTGATGACATTTCCTCACAATCAGTGCAGTGTGGTAGGGACTCCCCTTTACACAGAGTACCTGTGCACCTGCAGGGCTAAAAGCATCTCATTTTGTAGGGGTGTCAAAACCAGGAGGAGGATGTTCAACATGTCAAAACTCAGATTGGCAATTGGTTGGACAGAGGTGTGTAAACTACTACATTAAAACTGATTGGTGTATACCCTGAGAACTGTTTATGACTCCCCATGATTTTAAAGTGCTTTTGTTTGTTCTAAAAGTTGTCTGCGATTTGTTAACAAAACATCCAGCTTGACCTTCATCTGTTTTTTTTGGTTCATTTCAGTCACACAAATATTTTATGTTAAAAGCACAAACCACTTTCTGCAGCTTGAAAACTTAATCTGAGAAAAAAAGCATAGCAATTTTTTTTCCTTTCCACTACACAAATAAAAGGGGTGGAGAAATGAACGGATTGCCCAGTCTCAAACTGTAACACTGTTTTTTGTTTGTTTGCTTGTTTGATTTTCTTCACTTTATTAAATCTTAGAGACATGTTGTTCCTTTTACTTGTTATGACCTTGGTTTTATCCTTTCTGCTGAAGATTGTATTAGTTTCATTTATCCCAGGACTTATGAGATAATAGATCAGTTTTAAGATGTAGAGAATATATTGTTTGATAATTTGATATCAGTTCACAGAACATGTGGTAGTTGTTGCGAGTAGGTATTGTGCAGACGGAACAGAATCAGCTTTGAGACCGAATGAGCTATATTAATTATACAACAATTTACCTTGTGATCCAGAAACCAGCAACTTCTGCTGTGCTGGAATACTTGGCCCAAAGCCTCTCCTTAAGATATAATTCAGGGCCTTCTCTGATGTTATGCTTCAGTGGACCATATTCTCAGAAGATTCAGCAATTAATCAAATATAGATTTTACAGAGTGGCCATGTAGTTTTTGAGGACCCCAGTGGGGCACTGGGGCTTCAGGGTAGTTGCCTGGTTGGCCTTCATGAGCAGTGGTTGCACATTAAACCATCTGCAATGTCTCAATTGTCAGATATGGTGTTTTTATTACTGCATCCAGTCAAGTACATGTTATCATATACCTGCAGTTCATCCACCAATGGGAAAGTCGGTTTTCGGAAATCAGTCCTGTCTCTGCTGGCTGTGAGGTGATCCCTTCATGGTGCTACTACACAAGAAAAAATGGGTGACAAAATCTTGAAGTCATAATCTCTTTCTCTCGCTGAAGCTCTCGTTAGTTTGATTTTGTTTGAACTTTTTTCCCCCCCATATATTTTACATTGCACATGATCTATGAAGGCATCTCTCCTTGGCCAGCATGAGGAGAAATCATTACAATGATCACTTTCTCAACATACATATGGCATATGAGTGTTGCATTATTGAAGACAAAACCTGTCCTTTAATTAGTGATTGAGCCTCTATGTCTTTATATGCTCTTAACTGTCCATCTTAGCTACTCTTTTACTACAGCCATTGTTCAGACTTTTTGTTGCTATTATTTGTGTTTTAAGCAGCCATTGGAGGTGTAGAGGAATGGGTAAATTAATAAGCAAGATGGCAGTGTAGGTACATGTATTTGTTTTGTGGCCCTATGGTAGACTGTGTATTCATTTTGGGCAAGTGCAGCTTTGATATTGGTGCACTGATACTTTGAACCATTAATGTCATTGGGAACTTGACAGAAAACAAAGGCTACAGAATGAGTCAGAGGATTGTAGGTAATTCTATCATGATGGTTTATTGACTAACTGTTTTATGTTTCTGTCTGTGTATGGCGAGGTGAGGTGAGGTGGGGGTGAGGGCTGGTTGTAGGCTTGAGGCAATTAGCATTCCCATGTCCAGTGGGGCTGTGGGAATCCCTTGAAGTAGAGGCTAAGGCGTGATTGTGAGGCTGCACATCACAGCAGCCCCCGCTTTGTAGCGTTCATTTATTGTCAGAATGATGATGCACCCTCATCTCCATCCCAGCTCCAAACCCCCGCCTCCCCTTGAGTTCCCCCTTCTTTCAGCTGGGAAATTGAATTGTGTTGGAATGCTCTGAGCCTCTTTTCTCTGGCACTTGAATGGGCTCTTTAGTATTTCACACCAAGGTGTCCTTCAGGGTGCGAGGTCAGGCTACCAAAACAGCTTCTAGTGGCGGATTAGGACCAATTAACATCTTTGTACACAAAGAGCTCTGGCAGCTGAACAGGCTGCAGGGTGACCTACACTGCGGTTGCATGCCAAGCCAGGGGACTGCTGCACTTGAACTGAAGTAGCAAAAGAGGGGTGGAGAAAGTTTTCCAAACCTAATGGGAAATGTTGCTACTTCACACCTCATGAACATATAGGCCATTGAGCAATTGTTATCTTGTGAAATGAGAGAGCAAACCTTTTTTTTTTAAAATCATCACAGTTGTACGTAAGTGTCCTGTTTGTTTTTTTTCCTCTCATATAATGATGGGCTACTATATAGAGCCAGCATTAGACCTTTAATCCCACTGGAACTACTCATTCAAAAATTATACATACTTAAGACTTGGTGCCACCAAATTTGCTTTAAGGAATCAACCTTAAAAACACCTCAAACTATTTGGAAGTAGCAAATGATGATGTACTGTATGCTGCATTTAATATAAGCTTCCACATACCTTTGACTGTAAAATGTATAGAAACTTGTGAAACTGAAACCTGTCATTTAGCATTTATGACATCCAGTAGGTGACAGCTGACAGCTGCAGCCACAAGATACAGTACATTTCTATTTTATTGCAAGTCTGCTGTTAATCTAGAACTAAAAAGGTAAATGAGGCAAATTAGGGAAAACTGAATATTTCCCTTAATCTTATTTATTTAATTTGTTTGTCCAAATACTTTTGAGGATGTTTTTATGATTGTCTCTGATGTGATGTTGTGGTTGTCAAATATAGCTTGATGGTCACAGTAAATGAGGGAAGTCAAAGTCACTTAAAATTTATTAGATTTAGATTTACATCCTCCTGTCACTGCTAACAAATGTCTACCTAAAGATGCACTGACTTATGGATTTCTAGGAGGTTCCTGTATAATTATGTAGCCCAATTTTCCCTGCAGCATTATTGTCATCCCTCAGGAAATAGCCATATGTATCTCTTTTGAAATCTGTGGGCAATTTGTAGGCTAAGTGTAGCTATTAAGTCCTTTTACAAACATGGACAACATGGACAATCTGCACCTTGTGAGGGGGAAAATTGGCCTGGCCATAAAAAAAACATAATGTTGTGAATATTTGATGGAATTTTAATAAAAGCAGTGTTTTTTTCTTTGTTCTGCAAATGGGGCATGTTTAGGTATGGAGAGCTCTCTTTAAGTAAAAAGATGTCAATCAGTGTAATAATAATAATCTTTTAATAATTGTTGGAGCAATGTTGAAGCCATGCTCAGATCTTCACTACTGTGGAATGACATACTATAGTTGATTTATATTTTGTATAGGTCAAGTACACTTTGCTGATTGTGCAGCCAAAGTGTGTGAATTCATTACACATGCACATTTGCGCCTCATGTTGTATACTGACTTTTGTTTTCAGTTCTGCAGTCTACATGGTCAAGACTGACCTGAATTTGTACCATCCAGTGACATTCTCCTATCATCTGTTGCTGTTATTTCAACATATTATAGTTAGCAGCACAGATGAATCCTCTGTTGCCATATATTGCAACATTAATATATGTATTGTAATTTTGCAGCACATTGTCTGCATAATTGAGTTTATGGACAGCATAATCAGGTAAGAATGTTTGCTTTGGCCAGTCCAGTTTATTAATGAAATTAAATCACGTTGATGCTGAAATCATTTTAAACTTAATATTGCTGTGAAGCAGTCCTTCTCATTGATTTTACAAGGTTGCCTAAAATAGGACGGCAGATTTATATTGTCTCACCGTATGTACCATATCACCCAATCGCTCAACTATCTATCTATCTATCTATCTATCTATCTATCTATCTATCTATCTATCTATCTATCTATCTATCTATCTACCTATCTATCTATCTACCTAAATATTGTCACAAACCAAGCACACACCTCAATAGCAACAACACTCCCCAGTGCTCTAGAACTCCCCAGCAGGATGATGTTCCCACCACACCACAAAAGAAATGTCTCGAGGAACATGACAAAGAGCCAAAGCTGTTGACCTGGGCTCCAAAATCCCCAGAGCCCAATCTGATTCAGTACCTGTGGGACCTGCCTAATATTGCATAGGTCCCCTCCCATACCCACTACAGCAAAACAGCTCCTGACCTGTTGGGGCTTGGACATGGGATCTCTGTAGATCTCCTGTAGTGTCTGGCACCGGGACATTGGCAGCAGATCCTTTGGATCCTGTGGGTTGTGGGATGGGGCCTCCATGGATCTGACTTTCTCTGGATCACCCCACAGAAGCTGGGTCAGATTGGGATATATATATATATATATATATATGTATGTATATATGTGTGTGTGTGTGTGTGTGTGTGTGTGTGTGTATACACATACATCTGTGTGTATATAGCGAAATGTATGAGAGCTTGAGTCATTTACTAGAATCTGTGCCCTGACACAAGAACCGAGATAAAGGCTGTTTAGAGTGAAATTCATTTTATTTTGAGGAGGAAAATGATTTTTCTTTTTTTTT
>BRZM01004308.1:20520-34367 GCA_033238685.1 Lates japonicus
TTCTGTGACTTAAGTTGAATGTGAATTTATTATTTTCTCACTCTGGATGCATGACCTACTTACTCACACACAGACACACACACACACACACACATGCACAACCGCTCCTACGCTTTTAACTGCCACTACAGTAAGGCGCGGCAGTACTCTGTGTGTGTGTGTGTGCATCACCTGTAGAGTGATGTTTTTTCCCATTTGTGAAAAAGAGAGAACAAGTACATGCATGCCGCCCCCGTTTCTCTGTGCTCCTTGGGAGGTGTGTAGCTGCTGCAAGGCTTCTCCTGGGACTAATACACTTGCACACATACATATCCATGCACCCACACAACACACACACACACGAGGGTGCAAAAGGAGCGCCGAATATTGTCATCAAAGCTTTCTTGCTCGCCTGTCACCCACATTTTTCTTCACTCACTAACAATTGTTATGATGAATTCAGGGCTTCCTTATAAGTGGCAACGAATAGAATAAAAAAAAGAGGAGAATAAGAAGAGAAGAGAAATTTAGTATCCAAGATGAACACTAGTATGCTACTGAGCTGCATATGCGGTGTGCAATATCAAACAATATTAAACAGAAAGAGTTCTTTAATTTAGAGTAGATGTTTGATTGAAAAAAAAGAAATGCCTCCTTTCACAGGAAAATCCTCTCGTCACTGATTTGATAGAAAATTATTTCAAGAGGGCGATTAGTGCACAGTAAGGTTAATAAGTACATTCTGTGCATGTGGCAGCATGTGACACAGCTTTGCTTAATTTAATACTCATCACCCGAACACTGTGGGGTGTTTGACAAGTAAACGACAGTGAGAATTTTTGTGAATGTACAATGTATGTATGTATGTATGCATGTTCACTGACATGCCACACTCTTCTTTTTTCCTCTTTTTCTGGCCGCTACCTGCACTCCCTCACTCCTGCGCCCTCTCATTTCCTCCCATCTCGATCTCCTTTTCACTCCCTCCCTCCCCCCAGCCCCCCCTTCTAAGCAGTGGTCCGTGACATTATCCATCCAGTACAACTCTCCCCACAGGAGAGCCATATTGGCTGCCTGTCTCCACAGGGACTCCATTACTTTTTTGCAGAATGTCTCCTACAAATGGAGAAATGACAAGAACAAAATGTGTGGTGTCCATTTGTACTAAGCAAAAAAAAAAAAAAAAAAAAGAATACTGTCATGGCTCACTAAACTGAAACAGCACTTCACACATTCACCTCATAACTAACAAGCAATGAACCCTGTAAATTCACAAATTTGCCACCAAACACTTACAGGTATCTCTGCACTTTTATTGTTTTGGCATCATCACTGGAGGGAATGACTACGCCTGCATGAAGAGGTTAAGATCAACTGACATCCGGCCTGAGGTCATTCCCGCTGACTGGGCCCAGAACAACCTCCAAACTCAAACCTTCACATCAGTGGAATAATGTTGGGGCTGACAGAACCAGGTATGAGGTATGGTAGGCTGAAGCAAAACAGAGTGGGGTAATGGTCAAGTGTGGGTTTGCTGCACAGACAGCAGCAGCCTGAGTGGATGATGTCAGGGTGGAACACGGACCACCAGTTTTCTGAGGGAATATTTATAACCCTGGGTTTTTTGGATTCGCTGCTGTCTACTAGAGCCTGGAACATATAAATGTGCAAAACATTTGGCAGATCTTGGGTGGAGGGAGCAGGGGCAAACGCCAGCTGTGATAGGCTGAGGTACCTGTCAGTCAAGCAAAGATGCTCCAAAATCTCCTTTTTTTCCCCTTGTAAAACCCAAATGTGGGCTGATAACTGTAAAAGCAAACTGTGCAATCCTAATCCATAGAATATATCACTTTATATTCAAATCTTTTGATGCACTTTTGGTGGAGTTACAGAAATTGTGGCATTTCACTGAATATAAACATCACATGGCCTCAAAGAAGTGCAGAACAAGCAGATACAGAATTTAGTCAGAGTAAGTGCTTTCGGATCAAGTATCATCAGCACAATTATTAGGATAAATCATAATATCATCAATTTATAAAGTGATATTTCACTGGCATCATTAAACTGTGGTACAGACTGCACTGTTGCAAAAACAGAAAGTGAAAATATTGTTACCAGTCTTTCAGTGCCTCCACAAATGAAAGTGAAACTAAGGTGCATACAGATAGTCTTTTTTTTTGCATATTTGTGGTCTGTATATTCATACCTCTCCACTCTGCATCTCCCAGAGAGCATTATTATTTTGCTACCAGGACAAGCCAGTCTGGACTCTCTTCTCAATTTGTGGTGAGATATTCTGTTCATGTGTGCCTCTGTGATAAGTACAATTGTTTAAAAGGTACAAGATGAGATGAAGAGATTATTAATATTAATCATCACATGCTCCACATTTTACCTTAATTAACCTGGTCCTTTCTTCACACAGATCACTGCTGCCTGTGTGCACATTAAAGCACCAGTGCTTGTGCTGGTCATTGTGATTAACTCATTAAAACAGAACCCTTACACTTTGACTTTGCAGCTGCCGAGTTGGCTTGAAACTTGACAGTGGTACTTGCTGCAATTAATTATTTCCTACATTTTATCTTATCTTAACACCAAATATAGGAAATAATTAATTGCAGCAAGTACCACTGTCAAGTTTCAAGCCAACTCGGCAGCTGCAAAGTCAAAGTGTAAGGGTTCTGTTTTAATGAGTTAATCACAATGACCAGCACAAGCACTGGTGCTTTAATGTGCACACAGGCAGCAGTGATCTGTGTGAAGAAAGGACCAGGTTAATTAAGGTAAAATGTGGAGCATGTGATGATTAATATTAATAATCTCTTCATCTCATCTTGTACCTTTTAAACAATTGTACTTATCACAGAGGCACACATGAACAGAATATCTCACCACAAATTGAGAAGAGAGTCCAGACTGGCTTGTCCTGGTAGCAAAATAATAATGCTCTCTGGGAGATGCAGAGTGGAGAGGTATGAATATACAGACCACAAATATGCAAAAAAAAAGACTATCTGTATGCACCTTAGTTTCACTTTCATTTGTGGAGGCACTGAAAGACTGGTAACAATATTTTCACTTTCTGTTTTTGCAACAGTGCAGTCTGTACCACAGTTTAATGATGCCAGTGAAATATCACTTTATAAATTGATGATATTATGATTTATCCTAATAATTGTGCTGATGATACTTGATCCGAAAGCACTTACTCTGACTAAATTCTGTATCTGCTTGTTCTGCACTTCTTTGAGGCCATGTGATGTTTATATTCAGTGAAATGCCACAATTTCTGTAACTCCACCAAAAGTGCATCAAAAGATTTGAATATAAAGTGATATATTCTATGGATTAGGATTGCACAGTTTGCTTTTACAGTTATCAGCCCACATTTGGGTTTTACAAGGGGAAAAAAAGGAGATTTTGGAGCATCTTTGCTTGACTGACAGGTACCTCAGCCTATCACAGCTGGCGTTTGCCCCTGCTCCCTCCACCCAAGATCTGCCAAATGTTTTGCACATTTATATGTTCCAGGCTCTAGTAGACAGCAGCGAATCCAAAAAACCCAGGGTTATAAATATTCCCTCAGAAAACTGGTGGTCCGTGTTCCACCCTGACATCATCCACTCAGGCTGCTGCTGTCTGTGCAGCAAACCCACACTTGACCATTACCCCACTCTGTTTTGCTTCAGCCTACCATACCTCATACCTGGTTCTGTCAGCCCCAACATTATTCCACTGATGTGAAGGTTTGAGTTTGGAGGTTGTTCTGGGCCCAGTCAGCGGGAATGACCTCAGGCCGGATGTCAGTTGATCTTAACCTCTTCATGCAGGCGTAGTCATTCCCTCCAGTGATGATGCCAAAACAATAAAAGTGCAGAGATACCTGTAAGTGTTTGGTGGCAAATTTGTGAATTTACAGGGTTCATTGCTTGTTAGTTATGAGGTGAATGTGTGAAGTGCTGTTTCAGTTTAGTGAGCCATGACAGTATTCTTTTTTTTTTTTTTTTTTTTGCTTAGTACAAATGGACACCACACATTTTGTTCTTGTCATTTCTCCATTTGTAGGAGACATTCTGCAAAAAAGTAATGGAGTCCCTGTGGAGACAGGCAGCCAATATGGCTCTCCTGTGGGGAGAGTTGTACTGGATGGATAATGTCACGGACCACTGCTTAGAAGGGGGGGCTGGGGGGAGGGAGGGAGTGAAAAGGAGATCGAGATGGGAGGAAATGAGAGGGCGCAGGAGTGAGGGAGTGCAGGTAGCGGCCAGAAAAAGAGGAAAAAAGAAGAGTGTGGCATGTCAGTGAACATGCATACATACATACATACATTGTACATTCACAAAAATTCTCACTGTCGTTTACTTGTCAAACACCCCACAGTGTTCGGGTGATGAGTATTAAATTAAGCAAAGCTGTGTCACATGCTGCCACATGCACAGAATGTACTTATTAACCTTACTGTGCACTAATCGCCCTCTTGAAATAATTTTCTATCAAATCAGTGACGAGAGGATTTTCCTGTGAAAGGAGGCATTTCTTTTTTTTCAATCAAACATCTACTCTAAATTAAAGAACTCTTTCTGTTTAATATTGTCGATATTGCACAATCGGAGCATGCAGCCTAGTATCAGTGTTCATCTTGGATACTAAATTCTCTTCTTCTTATTCTCTCTTTATTCTTATTCGCTACACCTATAAGGAAGCCCCAACTCACCAACACCATAGTGGAGCACAGTGTACTGGGCAGGTGCTAGCAAGAGCTTTGATGACAGACCAAGGCCTCTTTGCAACTTCGTGTGTGTGTGTGTTGTGGTGCTGGATATGTATGTGCAAGGATGAACCAGGAGTAGTTTTGCAGCAGCTACACACCTCCCAAGGACAATAGAGAACGAAGTAAATGCATGTATTTGTTCTCTTTTCTACAACAAAAAAACATCACTCTAGAGGTGATACACACACACACACAGAGTACTGCCGCGCCTTACTGTAGTGGCAGTTAAAAGCGTAGGAGCGGTCGTGCATGTGTGTGTGTGTGTGTGTCTGTGTGTGAGGTCATGCATCCAGAGTGAGAAAATAATAACTACATTCAACTTAAGTCACAGAAAATGACTTGAGATTCTATCCTCACTACGAGAAATGTTTTTCAATTACCACAAAGAGCGAGCTGCAGGACTCACTCAATGGGACAGCTTTGACGTTGTGCTTTTGTCTGTGCGCGGATGCATGTAGCTTTTTTTTGTATTTATCTTTGTACATGCATGTGGCAGTGTTGTAGCCTTGTATGTTTGGGGAATGAGTCAGCTGTCCTGACCAATGGTCGGGGCTTGTTTTTGGTTTCCAGGCACAGTTTCAGATCCTCTGCAGGTGGTGGGGGGAGAGAGGGTATGAAGCTCTGGTTTGACAGGCTCCATTTTCACATATAATGAGTTGCTGAAAATCAGAGATACACAGGGCTGAGTAGAGGAGACATCACAGAATAGGCATTACCTTTTAAGGCCTTTTAAGGACCAAAGCATATTGCAGCCTTGGTGTGTGTGTGTGTGTGTGTGTGTGAAAGACAGAGAGAGGAAGAGTTTATGAGAGGAAGTCAGGCAAGGGCCATATAGTATCTTAATATTAGCACATTCTTCAATCTGCTTCTACTAATGGATGTGGGTCAGGCAAATAATCAATAGTGCAGCATACTATGATATGGTGAAATGTGTTATTGATAGACTGGGGCTGATGTTATTGTATGTTATCATATGATATTGTACCAGAAAACATTCTCATTTGAACTCTGAACTCTTCTGCTTGCTGGCAGTTCAGCTTATTGCCACTTTATTGCTGTTTTGACATTTGAATAATGACTCACATGTTAATGTTGCTGAGTGTGCACTTAGCAGTTTGTTTAATCTCAGCTGTATGTCATGCTATGAAGCTGCAATGCTCTCTTTACATTTTTATTTCTCTATGTGTAACAGGTGCAGGTCTCTGCAAAGACAGACAGTGAAAATGCTCTGTTGAAAGTCATATTAATGTCATATAAGCAACATTACACCTTTCACTAC
This sequence comes from Lates japonicus, assembly GCA_033238685.1. NCBI lineage: Eukaryota > Metazoa > Chordata > Actinopteri > Centropomidae > Lates > Lates japonicus. The sequence continues at coordinate 26,556 of BRZM01004308.1, forward strand.
CATTTCAATTATATATATTCAATAATATGTCACAGACATGAAAATGTTTTTAATACTTCCTCTATTTGTTCCAAATTCTGTATAAACTAAATATAAATGAAGTTTAGAATGAAAAGAAATGAAGCATTCTATTATTGATGGCCATTATGAAATTAATGTAGAAAGATAGGGCTGGCAGTAGCAGCACCGCGGCAGCAACACTGTGTGGACACCACACGTGTGCAAGCCACAGCTGTTCAGCGAGGTAGCTGTCACGCATAGGTAGAGGCAGGCAGTGTGTCCCAGGCGTAGTCTCATTTTATCTGAAAGGCCTGGGCAGCATAAAGATAGTGACAACACATACACATTAAGCATAAACAGAAAATAGTCACTGCACAAAAAAGACATTTAAATTTTCATAAATCATCTAAATGAATTAGATAAATGGTAAATGGACTGCACTTATATAGCGCTTTTCCAGTCATATTGACCACTCAAAGCGCTTCACACTACAGATCACATTCACCCATTCGCACACATACAGCACTTGTTCTACATATATAAGTATATACTGTATATAAGTGTACTTCGGCATGCAGACTGAAGGAGCAGGGGATTCAACCACCGACCTCCCAGTTGGTGGACGACCGCTCTACCTCCTGAGCCACAGCCGCTCAAAAGATACTTGAAATCAGTGAGTACACCTGTGGACATAATGTACACTAATTACCATTCCTTAGGTACAGTGGCGCACAGTGTAACTACACCCAGTGATAAATACACACAGCTTCTTGCTTGTGTGGTTATGCAGGGTCAGCCTTTACTATAGTGCAACATCACATCGCAGCTGGGTGTAGCCACCTGTGCAGCAGACCCACCTGACCACACCTAATATCACACTTGTGTGTGGACACAGCGGACACAGCTTTACAGTACCTATCTATCCTTCCTACTACCACCATGCATTTAGTGTGGAGGTGCTCTTATAGGAGCTATGTGTTTGGCCTCCACACACTGATCCTCACCAACATTCGAGCAGCTCAGTTTAAGTCTTACTGAGAGAGACAACTCTTAAGAGTTTGAAGCTGCAGAGGAGCCTGACAGACCTGATATTCTGTGATCGGCAGGCTGAGCAATCCAGCTGGGTATGAAGCCTGAGATGTTCTATAAGTGACTGAGAATCGAGTGTTAAAGAGGAGCACCACTCAGCTGAGGTACTCAGTTTAGTTTTATGGCCATAGTAAAGAGATTTTCACATTCACAAATGCTGAGGAAGCTGTCCTGGCCCATATAGGAATAAATTCTTAAATGGAGAAGTGTCCCTCATTATGGGAAGTGATGGAGAGAGAAAAAGACAGCCTGAAAAATTGTCATGTCTCACTTAGTGACAATACACTGTTAAATGAGTTTTCTCTGTCAAAACAGTTTATAGTATTGCTAGAAAATGCCTTGAGGCACTGCTGAATATATTCTGTGTGATTTTATGCAGTTCCTTTGTCAAGTTCACCCAGCAGCTATCCTACCTTAACGAGAACCAGTGTATGTTGACACCGATTCTGTTGTAACAATAGGTGCTCACCTTTTATTAAAATGCAGATGGTTCTGGCAAATAGCGGTTCATGTTTTGTTTTAAAGTGTAGGCGAGAATTTCAATTAAAATACACCTAATAATTGACTGCATAGCAGTAGTGGGAAATCAAATGACTGAAAAAGAATGTGTGTGGGAGAATGTTGAAAAAATGTCCTATGGTTGGGTATAAAAGCTTGGCTCCCGTAGTGATGCTCCAGGATTGTTAAAAAATAAAAATATTACAGAAAGGCAAAGTTGGACAGTGGCATTCATTCTCCCACTGCTGCTGTGATTGCTGCTTTATGTTTCATAAATGTTGTTATTTATATTTTTTCTTTTTACTGGAGATATGTTTTTTTAAGTAGATTGAGTTTTTCATGTGCTTGTTTAATTTTTAAGCTGCCAGTATGTGTAGAGCGATTCCATATGCTAGAAAATGATCAAAAATAGAACATTTTTCTAATGTAGTAGTAAGTAAGTATATTCAGAAATGCACTAAATGTGCACATTTCCTATATTAAAAAAACAGTTCTACATAAGGCCTTATGTATGGTTAAGCAAGGATGTTTTAAATTACAGTGGTTTTTCAGACTGAATTATTGTTTGTATAAACTGTCTCCATTCTGCAAGTTTTTATTGGCTCCATTCACTGGAAAGAGATATTTTTAGGCAAATCTGGTACATTTTTGAGAATGCATTACACGCAGCTCTTTATGTCTCTTGGAGTCCATTTAATTAGAAAGAAAATCACACAGTGTTATTGCTTCCCTTTGTTCAAGTTTGATTCTCACTGAGTTATGATAAATGTTGTTTTGAGTGTGAGTCAATACCTCTGCGGTGAGCCAGATCAGCGTGTTCTGGTTGAGATATTTTTGGGGAGAGAAAGATTTTCTCTCAGCTTTTATCTATATTGTCCTCTGTTTTCTTAGGCAGACAGGTGTAATTGACTGAGAGCCTGCAGTGCTATACAGAAACCACATGTATAGTACTGTAAAAAGCTTTAATAAAATTTACCCACTTCACAATGAAGTGATAGGCTGTCTAGACAGAGCAATGTAGCATCGTACTGTTTTATTGTGAGCACCATACCTGCTACATAAAACTGGAATAAAATACTTACTGTTTTTGCAGCTTGCCATAAGCCACACATAACTCCTTTTGTCTTGTGTCGAATAGCTCTTATTCTGTTCACCGGCAAAGAAAATGTCATGTGGAACGTGCAGGCCGTGGATCTCAGCCCATTTCAGCCAGTATCAGCCAGTTAACACCTTAGTCTGACTTAAAGGTCACCTCCCTTACAAATCTCCTCATACATATTCATCCCTGCTCCTCTTCAAGACTTTACTGAGCGAGAGCTTAAGCATTTCTTTTATCCCCTCATTCCTACCCCTTAACTGGAGGAAACCAGCCTCTAGTTCACATCCTCCTACTTCGGGGCCCTGCTCTCAACTCAGCTCCTCAGTCAGCCATCTCCTCCAAGCGGGCTGAGTTGGCACCCTTGGATTGTAAAAAAGGCCCATTTGGCCTTCAGGAAGAACAGTGAGGAAGACAGACCTGAAAGTGGGCTGCTGAGCTAGCTGGCAAAGCTATCCACTCCTCTCTCTGCCCTCAACATTACTTTAGCACCAGCAAACTATCCCCTAATTAGCAACTAATCTATTATGGATGAACCTCTAATGGATCTGTAGAAATAACTACACGGCTGTCCCTGCGTGGGTGTTTGTGGGCATGTGTGCAGATACTTAGTCATGCAGTATCAACCACTCATGCACTGGTGGTTACGCGGCTACATGTGCATGCCCACATCTAATGCACGTGTGCGTTATCATGTCTGCACGCATGTGGTTCCAAGCTGTTGGATATCGCCATCAGCGTTAGTATCTGGTGCTGCCCAGCTCATTAAAAGCACCCTGCACTCAAACCACAGGCAAGAACAGAACAGTAGTGGATAATCTCATGAAAAATGTAAGGGAGCAGCCTGACCCTTGGGCCCTGTGCTGGGGTGGTTTGTGCGCTGCTCAAGCCCTTTGATGTAATCCATTGATCTCCCCTTGCTGACATGTTCTCCCAGGCCCATGGCTGCACCAGCCGGAGGGGTGATTAGCCTTATTAGTGTAATGGAGGAGAGTAAAGGGCTTTAGAGGTGGAAAGGATGGAGGAGAGAGTGAGTGAGAGGGGGAGGAGGGATGTTTGGCCATTGCAGAAGATGATGATCAAGCTCTAGCCCGTAAGTTTCTCTGCCTGTAATCAACGCAAGGGAGCCGGAGAGAAAGGGAGGAGGCCAGCTGCAGCAGCGCGAGCCGCTTTGTGACTGTTGGGTTAAAGTGCAGCACTGCAGTCCTTTGTTGTACTGCATGCTTCACTGCCGTGATTTATCGTCTGTCTCAGAGGATGAGCGCCACCTAGAATGTGTAGAATTGGTTTTGACTTTTCAAGGAAATGAGGGACGGGCCACACGGCGTTGAAACTATGATAAACACTGGAGCGCTGTAGGTTTTGGCTAAGCTGCCAGCTGGTGGTTCTGGGAGCAGCATGCTACAGCTGACATCGTTTAATATGAGGAGATAGGTCAGCAGCAGGAAACCAAATGAATGACAGTAGCACACCATAGGGGTTTGCTAGTGGACCTGTGGTGATGTTCAGTGTTGAGTTCTGTTAAGGCATGTGGAGATGCATACATTGCATAAGGAAGCTGTTAAGCCAATTGGGGTAGATCATCTCAGACTCCTCATGTGTGCTTTCCTCCCTTAAGCAACTGCACAGTTTGAACCAAATAGTCTCCTCTGGGCCATCACAAGGCTGACCACTCCTCTCTTTTGACTCTCCCATCATTCACTGCACAAGTACATAGACAATGACTGTGATTTACTGCCGTGCATTACACTGGCAATCCAGCCAGCTAGTCTTAGTGAATTCTATTGAATGCTTTGGTTACAGTGAGGAAGCTGAGCGGTTCGATATCCCTGCTTTCCAGACGCCGGTCTATATCACACAGAGACGCTACTCCAGTCGCTGTGAAACTACACATCTGCCTCACTGAGGAGAAGGTGGCCACAGACAGAGAGAGAGTGAGAGGGAGAGAGAAGGTCACGGTAGAAAGGAAGAGCAGACGAGATGAGTGGGTGGGGGGCAGTTTGCAGTCGTAACGAGAATAAACTGTCTGAAGGTGGGAGAGTGCTGAAGTTTGACAGACAACCAACGAGGAGTCGTTCATCGTCCTTTTTCTCCTTTCTTCTGCTGTCATGTCCACCCTCTTCTTTCTCCACCGCCATGTTTTTTGGCAGCTGCACGGTGGCAGTGGCACAGGGCTTGACTACTTGTGTGTGTGTGTGTGTGTGTGTGTGTGTGTGTGTGTTTGCTGCATCCTAAGAATGGACATGTCTGTGCCAAGAGGTGGGTGGGAGCGGGTGGGGGTGGGGCACTCATGCCTGGAAGAGTAAAGTAGCCTGTCGCTCACACCTTCAGCTTCCTCACCAAAGTCAGTTTCCAGCTAGATCAACCTTGTAGTCCAGCTCGGCACGAACCTGGCACCTCTGTCCAAACACTGGAATCGTTGCACTAGTGTAAAAAAGCCTTCACTACTGGTAACATCAAAACCTGGAATTTTGATATTATGTGTTGAAGGGCGATTATGTGTCGTGAGAGATATGGCTGAAAACAATATCATTAATATCATTAATTAGAATAGTTTTCTGATATCTGTGTATATCAATGGGAATATTGAACCAACCTGAGCATTTCTTAGCAGGTGAACTCTCATTGCCGCCTTCAGGATGCTCTACCTGCCTCTAAAACGAATCATTACTCCATGTCTTATATCCCCTCTGCTATCTTCCTCCTCAATTCCTCATAGTTTTTGTAATGTCTTCATGCACAACCCCATTATCTTTTGTATCCCTATAGATTGTTGTTCAGGGATATTTATGCTACAGTTATTTATAGCTGTACATTATAGTTATTTATTAATGTATTTATTACCAATTCCACATATAGTTTTTCTAGCACTTGTGACACTCGTGTAAAAAAGAAATCTAAGTTAGTATATTTAAGTATTGCCTTGTTATGGCCGGAACACACACATACACATGTACACTTGTAATCACACTTGACCTGCCCTTTAGAAGAAGAATAAGGCAGTCTGGCCTGAATAAGACTAAAACCAACAAAGACTCTTTGAAAATAGGAAAAAGAAATCCGTTCAACAAATTTTTTAGGCCTCACGGTGTCATGCAGTTTTGTGAGAATCTTGGTTACAAGGAAAAAAAAACCTCATCAACCCCTTCTACTGTGTTCACATTCAAAGTCTGTTTCCATATCTGCTTCTTCCTCACAGCCACACATTCACGGCCGATGACACAGTGTGAGAATAAACAAGTCTTCTTCTTTCAGTTGTTTTCACTCTTTATCTTTGCCCAGTCATGCCACACACAACACAACACACACACACACACACACACACACACACACACACACACACACACACACACACACACACACGTCTTGTCGCCCATGTTGCTTTATCATCAATAGACCGTAAAGAGAGACCTTTTTTTTAATGAACACAGTAAACACTAACAGGATGACAGTCTGTCTCTGCTGGGGACCTTTTCTTTTTCCAGCAGGCTGTCAGACCCGAGCTATATCACACCTCAATAATCTCAGGTCAATTGCTTTGACCATAGCACCTGCTGGCTGCAAGATTGCTTGCTATCATTTTAATGGATCGCCTCTCTAGATACACTTTAATTATGCCATGCTCCTGACACACTGCGCACAATGTCAGTCTTTTTAAATGGTTAAAGTGCAAGATAAGCAAGAAGTTGAAAAGAAACGCTCTTTCTTCCTTTTCCTCTTTAAATCTGCATCCAACCGATATCGCAGGGAGTAAATATTTGCTAAACCATGACATCTTGTTTCTTCTCCCACAGCTATTTTCTCAGGGTGGCCGGGCTCTTGCTGTGACAAGATGACATGCTGTGTCATGGCCCTGTAGCAGGCCATGATTTACACACACACTCATGAGGACACCGACATGCAAAGGGCACATGCACACACTACATGCATAGAAGAATGGGGATAGGGAAAATGCACAAACACAGATAAATACACAAACGCAGACAAATCTTTGTGTTTGTGTGTGACTTTTTCAGCTCCCCAGCTCTAGACCAGAATCACATACCAGCTTCCAATACCACACACCCGCAAATGTCGGTGACACACATCGGGCCCTGTGGCAACCCCATCTGTCTGCCAGCATCAGCACCACAGTGGACGAAACGCGGGTGGTCTTTGCTCTGAACTCAGCCGGTCTATTCCTCCTCCTACTCGCCTCTTGTCCTTGCTGCCAGAGCGCTGAGAGACGCTTCAGTCCAACAAAGTGCACTGTCTCCACGCAGGAACACTGACTCATTTAGTTTTATTGTAAGCTAGTCTGTGTTTGTTGTTGCAGCCACAGCAGGGTAACATAAGTTCAAGTGGCAATAATCTGTTTTATTTATAAGCCTGGCAAATACACAGGAAGAAAGTCTGGAGATTTGATTTTAACAGTAGTGCCATTGTGTTCAGTATCTACTACCACTTTGCCTCTTTGTTTTATATTTATAAGAGGGTTTACTGGATGTTTTTAATGCAGCACCATCAATGCTAAGTCAACTGTAAAAAGACAGAGGTCTGGTTTATGAGACGCGATGTCTAATGAATCCTGAAGCCATTTACATGCTGTTGGGTGGTGAACAGAACAGGGCAGAGTAGTGGAGCTCTGAAGTGTCTCAGAGGAAATTTACTGTTATAACAGCCAAGACAAACACTGAAGGGGCAGGATGTCTTGATAACATCATCATCACTCCACCCTCACCAACCCTCCAAAATCATTCAGCTGTATAGCCCGGCAACCATATTATTCCATGACAGAGTTTGCATGTTAGTGGCGGTGTGGAATAATGAGTGAATAATGCCAAAGTTGTGGGGGTTTTTTTGTTTTGTTTTGTTTTTTTTTGTGGAGGGTTGACATAAGGGAACAGTCTGTGTTGTGGTGATATGCTCTCATATCGTATTCTGCCTGCGTGAACGGCTGTCATCCAAGGCAGATCAGGAAGACTAATTCAAAGGGCTTATGCATGCTTAACAGCACGCTGCTTGGTTTTAGCAGTTTATTTACACACTGTATCTGTGTGCATAAAACTCTCTTTTTCTTTTTTCCAGCCGACCTTCTGACTGGAAGTAGGTAGTACTTTTAGTACTTTTACTTTTAGTACTTTTTCACC
>BRZM01004309.1:0-14484 GCA_033238685.1 Lates japonicus
TAAAAGAGCGCTGTGGGATTGGAAAGAGTTGGGGAACGAGAGGGGGGTCAAGGTGGGTAACAGCAAGCTACAGACATATGTGCAGGGACACTGAAGGTAATGGCAGAGGATAGGAGGATAAACACTTTCGGCATCGGGCTGAGAAAAAGATAGGAAGACAGGGAGTTAAGAAGGGCCATGGGCCTAGTAGAGCTGTCAAGACGGACGGGGTACTGGGAGACTTCAGACTGTCAGGAAACATTGTGTCCCTCCAAGAACAACCAGAACTTGTCTCAGCTCACAGCGTGGTTGTGATTTTACAGATATATCTTTAAGTAGTACACCACTATTTTAATGTCTCCTCATAGATTCTACTCAGATATCTATATGTCACCGTTACTTTTAGCAGACTTGAGATGAGACGTCAGAGATTGGGATTCAGCTCAGAGCTGCGCTGCAGATCTTTTATCTATCATATCATGTGCATTTCAGTTATGAAACAAAGATTGAAATTTGACAAGCGGGAGACTGCCTTTGTTTGCTTCAAGCAGTGCTTTCACTCTGTTTGACCTCCAAAAAAAAGGAAAGAATGCATATTTTTTATGTAGAAAGCCGTCGTGTTCTCCGTGTTTCCCCCTAATGTCTTCACCTTAAATACCGTGTACAAGCTGTAAATATATGTTATGTATAAAGGATCCTCAGAGCCTGACCCCTGCCTATTCCCCCACCTGTCTGGCTGCTAATCTCACCCTACACCACCTGCCTCTCAGGCTGTGCAGGCAGAGGGCACTGATTACATTAGTCCTCAGAGAGATGCTTAGATCGATACAGAGTCACTGTTCAATCCAATGCAATCACAGCCACTCACTAATAAGAGGGAGAAAAAGACAGAGAAAAAAGAAAGACAAGAAAACTGGTAAAGCTCTGTTCTGTGTTTTTTTCTTCTTTTTGTCAAAGTGGAATTGTGTTATAGATTTGTCTTTTGAGGACCACAGATACTGAGAGCTCTGGTTTTCCTTGATCAATACTGCATCATGATTTTGGCATTTACTGTAGCCTGGCTGTGCCAATCTCCTTTTCTTTCATTTATTTCATATGAAGTGTCTCTCTTCCATTCTCCCTGTCTCTGACTATCCCATTGTCTATCACAAGCTCTCTCTTTTTTTTGGCTTCCTCTTTCTCTCTCTCGCACATTGCTGTTTAATGATGGTAATTTTCTACCCAGGTCCGAGTGTGAGCTGATGTGGCGAGGCTCTTGGCCCCCCGCTGTTCCTGATGAGGCATGATGGGAAATTACCCAGAGCTCTCTGTTGTCAGATTGTAACTCACTGTTTGGTTGTAATAAGCAGGCAAACCCCTGCGTGCGTGCTCACACGCGCGCGCTCGCACACGTACGCAGACACCTCTGATTGTGTGCATTAATTACACTGTGTGAGATCACCACGGTGACCACAGCTGTGTGGGCCACGCCTTGCTTTCCGGGTCACTTGGGTCATCAACTCCCTATAACAGCTACAGCACCGTCGCTGTCAGAGACAACAGCACATAATGAGAGTTCTCCTCGCTGTGCTTGCTGTTCAGATACCACTGAAACACTTCTTCCATCCATCTATCACTTCCTTTCTTTCACTTACTTTCCCTCTCTCCGTCCTGTCATTCTCCTCAGCATTTCCAGGTTGTCGTGTGTGTGTGTGCATGTGTGCGTGGCCGCCTGCGGTTTATTGACTGACGTGGGCGAGGTACAGGGCTCACTGGGGCATCACCGCTGGGTGAGTGGATGGTGGTGGGGAGGGTGGAGGGAGGGGGCTGCCCCTGTCACTGTGGTGTGTCACCTCTGCAGCAGTGCTGTCACCAACAAATGGAGCTGTAGTGGAACCCTGTAAAGAGAGTCCTGCTGAGGTACTGTTTGAATCAGCTTGGGGCCAGCGGGGGACTGCAGGTTCTGTTTGATCAACATCAGCGGATGTTGGGAGGATGTCCACTGTCAGCTTAACTACAAATGACCATCTACAGTCAACACAGACAGTGGGTATTTATTATAAGTGGCTGTATATTTAAGCAAGGTTCAAGAGAATAGCATGTATTATTCTAAGAATATCAGAGTAGAGAGTTTAGATCTGCCTGCCAAAGTACTATTTAAACCATCCACCATGTTTAAGATCAATAGGCAGTAAGATCCATTCCAGACATACTTTAGGGTATGTAAAATACTCTCTGTTGTATAATATTTTGTTATTTTTTAAGTTAGTTAAAAATCCATTATGGCACGTCTATTCCTTCTCCGGCATTCAAAAACTCAGCATCTGCATGAGTTTTCAGGTGTTCACACACTTGTGTAAGTTACATTTTGGACCATGATTGGTTTCTAAACTGGTTGTGGTGTCACAAAATCTTACTCATACATACACTTTGTAAACTCAGATTTAAGGTGAGCGCAAAGAAACTTTTCCCCCTTCAGCAGGCGATTGTGAAAACTTAAACTGTCAGACTCAGACACATCTTTGAGTGGAGGGGGATATTAACTTTTGTTTTCACATTCAGATAATCCAAAAGTTTCATGTAATTCAAGTGTTTGTTGTTGCACTTCATTCCTGCTGTGTGCCATTTTTTGGTCATTATTATGTTGTATATATTGCTTGTACTCTATATGAGTCAATACAAATCTGAATCTGACTCATGATTATATCAAATGCTTTATGCAATGGCTCTAAAACGTATTTCGTATTTATTTTTAGACCTTCTGAACTGACGCTAAATTATGAATGAATCTAAATCTAAAATACAACATATTCTAAAAATATGTCTACTCATGATGATAAAGTACTTAAGACATGCACTGAAAAAAAAACATGAGGTTGATAAGGCCATTTTAACTCACCAGTTTCCCCAGTTATGGTAAAATTATAAATGATAAATAATGTGATACAGACAAAGAGGAGCAGATCATAGGTTTTGTTTCATAATTGAAACCAAAGTGCAAAAGCAGCTGGATTATTCAGAAGACGATTGTTATATATATAGAAAAAGTACCTAATATTACGTACTGTACATTCAGTGAATTATGATAAAAGATGATGTAACGTCACCATCAGATTCTGCTGTGATTCCTCTGATGCACAGAGAATCTCCACATCATATCTTTGATAATGTCTGTGATATCTGTATCATATTGAGGACATAGTAATTACATTTCTCCCCGCAGCACTGGCCTTCGTGCCCAGCACCTCCCTGCATCTCTGTGGAAATATACCCTTCTAAGAGAAGCTTTAGCTAATGGATAATGGTCAGCATTACCACTATCATAGTGCCGCTGGCTGAATGTGGGCAAAATGGCAAGGCCCAGCTAAACTGGTGTGACTGTGAACGGTCTCAGATAGGGCAAAATCAGTCCGGCTCACACACACACACACACACACACACACACACCCAGGGGCCAGGAGCTGACAGTAAATAAAACCAGAGTCCCTCCTTAATTAGCTCTTTGCCTGAGGGTAAAAACACAGAGAGAAAGTGTGTCAGTCTCTCCCCGTGTTGGACACTAAGCTGCCACCCCATCCCCTCTGACCACGGAAGCCAAGAAACATGGCATATCAGCACACACTGATTTGTGTGCAGATGTAGTTATATGACCTTTATTTACTTAAGTATGAGGGGATTATTTAAAGTCAGTGTCCCTTACCTCACTTTAGAAATCTATTTATTGTTATTTTCTAAATTGTCACTCAATGCAAAAACTGCACAACAAACAATGACAGCCTCTTGCAGAAACAGCAAAAAATAGATAGTTAGACAAGCACTCTAATGGTATCTAATTAGACACAGAAGTAAAGTGAATTTAAATTTAGGCCAGAATGTCATGAGATATCTGAATTCACTGAGATGAATATTATAAATGCTGATTAAATTTAACAATTACAAGGTAACGTCTGTCTCTATGTTTGTGCATCAGTGATGTCTCAACCCCTTACTGTAGCCTAAGTTCATTATGATTTAAAAATAAGAGCTCTCCTCTCCATGGTTGTCCACGAGTTAGTGACCCTCATCCACATTTTTGATAGGAGCCATAAACATGAAAATAATTATTTTTAATTATATGTGTCTTATTTATTTTGAGAAATTTCAGCTGATTTTTTGTCAGAATATAGTACCACTGTCCACTCTGTAAAGATTACCGACAAATATGTAGGATGTTGGGAACATGTTTGATTTATACTAAATAATTATCCTAAATAATTAGTGCAGCCTATGTAAAAGCTCAGTGCAGCTGGTTTGTGAGAGGGAGCTCTTTCAGCTGGTGATTAGAGCCTTTGATAGTAGTGCACTACTGACCCCTGCTGGTGTGATGTTTTTCAAAAGAAACAGTCCAGTGAACCATTCAGTAGATTCAATTCTTTTTCCTTGACTTAAAATTTTCTTGCTGTTCTTTGTGATTTCCCAAGAGCTTATCTACACTTATTTTTACACATAAATAAATGCTGGTGTATTTGAGCACTGCACATTACAGAAGGTACAGTCTTTCACAGTCAATATCAATCCACACTGTTCAATATATATGCCTTAAAGCTTAAAATCTGAGAGCTTTCTGTAGGATTTATTACATGTGAACTGTGTGTCTTTTAAAATTGTATCATTATTATAATTTTAATATAAACCTTTTGGGGGGATAATTGTCTTTGTTGGATAATTGACCATACAGATAGAGACAGGAAACATGGGGAGAGTGAGTGTGGTATAACATGCACTCAATGTCTATAGCTGGAATCAAACAAGAGATATGCAGTTAAGCCTCTACGCTAGGCAACCAGATGATTCATTAAATCTTTTAACCTCTAGAAGCACTAGAAACATCAATACAAATCCTTGCAGCACGCAGTCTCTCAGCGCAAGTGGATATACTGTACATTTTCCCTGCCAAACAGGCTTTTGTGTCACACCTGACTTAACTGCGGCAGGGGTCTGTAAGAGCAATGGATTTACACCCCGTTGCCCATCCAGTGTGTCACTAAGCCATGGGTCAGAGGGAGGAGGAAAGTGCTTCTAAGTAAGACCTCGAGGGGGGGCAGGTTCAGGAGGTTAAATCCATCTTGTAGTGGACAAAGGCTCAATCAGAGGGGACACAGTAGGGTCCGGTTACGACTCAGTTCATCATTCAACAGCAGGAATAGATCATCTTCAAACGTGAAGGGGATGAGGTGGAAGGGTACCTGCTTGAGAAGTATGAAAAACATGTTTTGTCTAAGCAGAGGCAAGGAGTCACTCCTCTGCTGCCTCATGATGTTGATGATGTGACCACAGCTGAGTGTCGTCTGAGACGTATTCTTACTAGAAAAGGCCAGCAACTGTATGAGATCAGACAAGCACAGGACACACATCATTAACAGCAAATGGCATTGGCCCCCGGAGCCACGGCTGGCTATGAGTGGACTATCAGTTGCCACTGTAAGGAAAGGCCCAATTAAGAACATTAATTATGCTTCCTTGCCACTAACTCTATCACTCTCTTTTTAGTCCAGAGAGCATTTAAGTCTGAGGCCGTGGCTCTGCACACTTCCTCTCATGCTATAATCCAATCTAGTTGAGGAAGTTTGTCATGTTTGGCAGAACTGGACTTTCTGGGATGAGCTGGGATATCCAGATGGACAGAGCAGCGGAGTTGAGCTCATCCACAGGGTAAGGATGTGAAGTCGCACAGAAAATGCGGTGTGATCTCAAAGACTGATTCTACAATGTTCTCCTAATGCACTGTGAAAAACCTGTGAGGGAGGCAGATGCAACATGTTTCACATCAGCACGCCTCACAGCTCTTTACTGACACAGAAAATGCTAAAACCGATACAGACTTAATGTCAATTAGAATTTCTAAATACGGTGAGAGCGAGGAGGCTGTTGGAGAATGTGTGCAGTATGTCTCTGTATGTCCTGACGTTAATTATAGGGAGTGAAATGTGCTTTTACTGTTAACAGCCCCATACTCCCTGAGGCAAGCTGCCCTAATATATAATGGGTTTTATTTGTGAGGGTTCTTCTTCTTCTTCCTTCAGACCCCCTCTGTTCACTAATTAGTAACATAATCAGTTTACTAACTATCATAAATCAGCTTGAGTGTCTGTCATAATAAAAAAAAAAAGAGTCTTACAGCTATGCAAAAACCTTTTTTTTTCAACAAGTAAGTAATCTGCATTGGAATAAAGACATTTCACAGGTCAAAAAAAAATACTTCTCTGTAAGAGAGCAAATTACTTTCCAATTAAGGACTTCACTTCAAAACATAATAGCAGTCGTAATGACACAAAGGGGGGTTAAGTTTATGATTAAATTGAAATAATTAATATGAGACAAAAAATAGATTTGAAGTGAAGAGGATCCTCAAAATGTTGAGTAGTCTGTTGCATGTGAAATGTGTATTTTGGGTCTAGGTAATTGAGATGATACAGCTGAAATAAGCATGTTCCATAGAGGGCCAAGAGTCTGTGAGTCTTCACTACACTACGTTAGCTGATTTCACTCATCACTTCCTCCTCTCTGCTTTAAGTTATGCTAATAAGGAAATCAGATGGTGTGGTGGTTAATATGAAAACCTCAATACTCTCTGCCCTCTGTGCTTGTTCATCCCTGTAATAGACTGTAGAGGAGAGCAAATTGCTGAGAGAGCATGTATATGTAACTGTAAGGGCTGCTGGGCCTTTCAACTAACTGAAATGACACAGTGTAGCATACCTGCAAACATAACAGATGAAACACATTTCAAATACTGTTAAACAAAGGTGGAAACAAGATCAAGTGTGATCACTGTGCATTTCACATGCCCCCTGGAACATTTTCAGTTCAGAGTTCACTTTCTCAGTCAGTTAATTATATGTCTGGGCACCCTGTCCAGCAAGTTAAAATTCTTTGCATCACATCATCCACTGCCAGTTCCTTTAATAGCTGCTTCATTGTTATGGACTTGTATCAACATATTCTTTGCATGGACCTCAGATTCTCAGAACAGATTATTTGCAAACTGACAAGATTTTGCCAATAGACAGTTTTTCAGAGCTGACAGGCCTGAAACTCAATTTAGTTTAGAGAGTAGCTTCAGACAATGTTTGTTCCTTTCATGTATTTATCTAATTTGCAGCAAGTTTTAAAAGATGGAGGTGTTTTGTCTTTATATGTATATCTAACTGTACATTAGTTTCAAGGTACGACTGTGTGACAATATTTTGTTCAGAATATTGTGTTGGACAATAAATTGCTTTAAAATATATTGCTGGAGTGATCAGGAGTGATACAACAATAAAACCTCCTGGATATACTGACGATGATGCAAAGATGATAGAAGTGTTTTATCTTCAGTGTGTTTTTACAGGCATAATTTTGAATATATTACATTAAAAGGAATTCACGTTTCCAACATTTACTGTAAGTTTAAAAGTGCCTGCAGACACTTGGAAACAGTGTCTGCTGTTGTCAGAAACTGAAGGAGACTTCAAGCAAAGTGTTTGTGTTTGTTTATAAATCAGGACTGTTACTGTAAAGCAGCTGGCAACTAGTGGCGACTACAAACATGATGGAAGGCCTATTGCAATGAAATCTAAAATAATATCTTCATCATCTGAATATAGAGATGATCACTTTTTAACACTGTGCATCCCTAATTTCACTGACTGAAGGTTTAAAAACTTTGTGACTTGATCAGATCTCAATGTCCATTTCTGTCTCAACCTGCAGCTCCCACCCGAAGCACAGCTCAGTTGATGATCCTGCTCAAGTA
The DNA here is from genome assembly GCA_033238685.1 of Lates japonicus. Classification (NCBI taxonomy): domain Eukaryota; kingdom Metazoa; phylum Chordata; class Actinopteri; family Centropomidae; genus Lates; species Lates japonicus. The sequence goes on from BRZM01004309.1 coordinate 7,736, forward strand.
TTCCCAGATTACCAGACCACAGTTTTCATGGCCAACAGAACATTAGCATGCTTATTGCTCTCACCGATTATCCTCACTATGTACGGTACATTAGCGAACTGTACGATTGGCCAACCCCCTGCCTGCACAATCAACAGTGAGCGTGAATGAATGATGAGCCATCAGCAGGCCGGGTGTGAACTGTGAAAATGGGCTCTCACACCAATGACTGCAGGAGGCCTTGATAGGCTTTAGCCTAACCTAGCATCCTGCTAGCAAGGCCCTGCACTTGTTACATTCTGTGGCAGTGCTTCAGCTAGCATTAGCCTGCTCTGCCCAATGTAATGCAGTGGAATACCAGACTAGTGTAGCGTGCGGAAGCCCAGTCTAGTGGAGTGCTGTGAGCAAGATCATAGTAAGACTCCTTGCTAGCATATGCTTGTGTTTAATGCAGCGACCTGCTTCTGCATGGTGAGTTTACACATACCCTGCAGTGAAGGTAGTGTGTGTATTTGTGTGAGTGCGTAATATCAGTAATCAGTGTACCCTCAAACAGGCAGAGTATAACTGCCTGGTGTGGTGAGAGTGCTGTAGACCAGCTCTCTGCCATCCCATGTTGAGTGTTTCAGCTGCTCTGTGTATGTATATATATATGTGTGTGTGTGGTCACGGATACTAAAAATGGAGTTTCCACACTCTGAAGCCACCAAGACAGCAGAGGCCCAAAAGATTCAGGTAACAGTGAGAAGTGTTGGTGTGTGTATGTGATGTTTGCTATTCATAGTGTGTGTTTGGTGCAAGAAAGAGATCCTTTGGTGGGGAAAAATGTGGTTGTTCAAGATTTTTTTTATTCACCTGTGACCTGTGACACGCGTAGCACACACACATGCATGGGCAAATGTTATTTTATACATTTATGATCACTGTGCTGTACACGAGAGACTATAACAGAAGGGGAGAAAGAGAGAAATCAGTTATCAGTGTTACAGAAAGGTTTCAACTATGTCTCAGTGGAGACTTGTGTTTGTGTGTGTGTGTGTGAGTGTGTACTTGTGTGTGGATCAAGCAGTGTTAGTGTGGTCTCTGTGGATACGATGCTATTAGAGCTGCCAGCATGAAGGCAGCAGCCTGTTGCGGGTCAAAGCAGGATTTCAGATGGATAGAAAGAAATCTGAAGGAATATAGCAGAGGGATCCTAAGTTGTAATTTGTCAAAGTAAATGTGAAAATGACACAAAGTAATAAAGAGAAATACACTTAAGAGGAAGTTAAAAAGTGACCTCTTACAGCGGCACTGCAGGAGGTTGTTCATTATTTCATTAGTTGCATTTGACCTTTGTTGCATTGAAGTAACAGAAAATGCTCAGAAAAGTTATAAAATAAGTTTGTCCACGATTTTTTCTTCACTTTTAAACTTTTTTAAACTTGATTATTCCCTTTTGAGTATGTCTTGGCTGATATGTGATACGTGCATGGCTTAATGATTCAGGTTAGAGATAAAGGAGACTGAACTTCAACAACGCTGGAGCCAGAGATAGCACATTAGTCACAACAGAGAAACCAAGACACTTCTGATCGTGGACAATTTTCTTGACACTGTTTGACAGTGTTGAGGCGTGTGAATGAGACAGGCGAGAGAGCATGATACTGTGTTTCAACATCATGCTTATTTGGTTTTTCCACTTTCACACCCCAGTCTAATTTCACAGTACAGAATCCTGGCTGCACGATGGCTCGTCGTAGTACCTTCGAATCAGTGGACCAGAGTGGACCCGCTTGACTGGTTTCCACGGCTCACCGGAGCATCAGCTCAGCACACTGGACGCTTCGTACGTGTGCATGGGTTAATTTGTTGTTATTGTCGCTATGTGTGTCTTGCAGTGAGGCCAAGGCATATTATGGGCCAGCCAGTTCCACCACCAGTTTAAATGCACATGGAGGCTGATGAGGTCCTCCACGCTTTCCTCTTCAGCGTGGAAAATCTGTACCCCATCTCGCACTCCAACATTGACTTCATTAGCTCAAGTATTTTTTGATTGATTTATTGGTGAGGCCTGGATGAGAAATTTTGAGTCAGAATGTTTGGTATGCACTAATGATTTTATCTTTACAAAATAATGCTTGTTAATTAATGTATAATGTATAAATACACTAAATACACACACTGAATGTAATGTCTTATATCTACCAATGCACAAATTAATTATATAGAAGTAGTAGATAAAGTAGATAAAAATCTGTTAGTGAACTTTTATATATTACATTTAGCTAATATTCTGTTTATTATACAGTGCAGTAACAAGGCATGAGCAACTGATGGTGACAGCGAACACAGACAAAAGCATATATTTCAGTCAAGTGGCTCTATCTGTTCCAGTGTTGTTACTTAAATCGATGACCTCTCTGTTCCTCGCCACTGAACAGCCAGATTCATATCAAATCTCTTATCTCACTCTGTCATATCTACATCACAGCACTTATCCAGGTTCCCTGTTCAACAGAAACAAACATTTCATTATCACTCCAAATCACTGGCAGATCACTAATTCATCCTCACACACTTGACTCAGACACTTTTTGAATAATAGAATATAAAAGTTCATACATTAATATCTCATTGTCCTCCATCCCCAAGTCCCAATTGGGCCATCTCTGAATGTGGTCAGTGGTCAGATATGGACATTGTGTATAGTCACCAAATAATGAGTAAGCTTTAATACCAATAATGGCTGAGCTTAACACAAACCTCACACCAGGCTTGTAGATTAGGTCGCTTGGTCTCATATCCTCAACCCTGATGTGGCATCATCATGGATGCTGCTGCCCAGATCTTGTGCACTTGGAGTCATGATAACAGCAACAGACGTACGCAAGGACCGTGAGACAAATACTGGATGCATAAAAGCAAAGTGTAAACTCTTAACTGGATTCACCTGATTTGTGCCGGTTTATGCCCCAGTGTGCTCATCCGCTGCTAGAGTTATCTGTGCACCAGGCCTGTTGCAAGACCTAATTCAATTGACCTGAGATGTAACATGTGTATGTGACTAAGATGGCCAATTAGGAGTGATGACAGTGAACTACCATATTTGTTGCACTGTGAAGGATAATCGCCATGAGTCTCAAAAGTAATAGTGAGAAACTAAGGTAATAGCGAAGATTTTGTAGTTCCTGTCAGAGAGGGAGACAAAAAGAAAGTAAACGTAAGCCCGCTAGTGTCCCATGCTTACTTGGGTGTAATGACCCATCACGTAGACATCTTGTTTCATCAACTTCTGCTTCCCTCACTTGTCTGTCTGGGGTCTGCCTCCCTTTCTCCTGCCCCTTTTCCCTCCTGCCCGCTGAACCATCTTCCTTTCTTATGCTTCCATTTCTGTCTTCAGTAACTGCCTGTGTGCCTCAGCTAGATGTAAAGGATAACCTTGAACCATGTAAGCAGGATATTCAGATTTATTAGCCAGTTAGCAGTATGGCTGAATTCATCACGGTGTTAGAGAAGACAAAACCCTTTACTCTCTTCTTAGTACATTTTGGTTGAAATTATTCATTTCAAGAAAGAATTTGTAATGATAACAAATGATAGCATTACACTGTGATTTAATTTATCGAAAATAAATATACAATAACATTGAGTTGGAACAATTAATTCATCAATCAATCAGTTGACTGACAGAAATGAATCATTAACAATTGTTTTATTATCTAATAATAGATAAGTCATTCTTTAAGAAGACATACTGGTTCCAGCTTCCTCAACTGTGAGTATTTGTAGGATTATTAGTGTTCTATGATAGTAAATTAAGTATAATTTTAGAATTAATCAATTAATCTAGAGAAGATTCAGCACATTAATCACTGATGAAAATAATTGTTTTTTGTACAGCTTATGTCTCATCGCCATCATTCATCACCATCTTTTTCACATTTCCTCATTTAAAGGTTCTGTATGCCATTTGTTAAATCCCTACAAGTTTCTTTTCAAAATAAATTATTTTAAAAAAACAGAGAAACACATAAAATAGGAAAAATTGTGTTTTAGGAACACATAGTTTTATCCCCCAAAGAGAGTAAAACAGAGGTGGTGGAGAGGGTGAAAATGCTATAACAGCATAAACTGTATTCTAATTTTCTGTCAGATGTGTGTGTGTATGTGCATGTGCGTGTATGTGAAGAAGCAGGGGGGCCCAGCTGACGAGCCTCTCATTGGGACACTGGCAGGCCTAACTCGTCATAGTCTAGCTCTCAGCTCCAATCGACACAGGCTTCATATACTTATTACCCACCGACATTCGGCGTTTTCCTTCAGTTTGCTGTAAGATTGATTTCCAGATATGTTTGAAATATCAGAGCCCTAGGAGCAGGGTGACTGCACAGGCACTGAGACAGAGAGGTGGTGCAGTGGGGAGTAGAGGAGGGGATGGTGTTCAGGCAGAGGCAAAGTAGTAAATATGAAATGCAAATTCACTTTCAAATCTACATGTGAGCCTTCTGTTACTCACAGAATACTTGCAGACCATTGCATTTTAGGAATGTAAACCACTGTTTCTATTATCCATTTCACTAATATTGCTATGTCTGATTAACCTGATCACAAATATGCTGGGACCGAATTTTGCTTTCTCATAAAACATTTGGTAACAGTTGACGTAAAAAATATATTTTAAAGTTTTGCTACGCTACATAGGTAAAGCTAGCATTAACAGCTGTTTACCAGTCTAGAAGAAATGTAGCACGCTCAGCCAAATCATTATTGCTTTACTTCGCCATGCTGTTCCAGCAGAGGAAGCACTGGCAATGTTTTGCTTCTAGTTCCATTACTTATTTTCTTATTGGCCAGTCTCGTCACTTTCCAATAGTGACCACTGTAGGGTCCAGACTGCCCTGAAGTAGTAGTAGCACTGCTCAGCCGGGCATATTTTCCAACAAGAGACCATGTCCAGCGTCTAGAGAAAACCACAACAGTTTGTTTAATTGTGACTATAATTTCTCTGTGATAGCTAGTTTGTAGTCCTTCATGGTGGATTCACACTTTACTACCACCAACTGTTAGGCAACGGAAACGTGTGGAGAAACTTTCAAGAAAACCCACAGGGTACCTTTCTCCAAATGTATTACTTTATCATATTTTTTCTTGATAATGTTTTAAGATACTAAGTTATGATTTAAAATTCTTGATTAATTTTCTGTTGCTTGTTTTTGTTTTGTTAATTTTCTTTTCAGTGGTGCTTAAAGTTTCTGGCTTATTTTGAACTTTCAGTGTTCTCAGATTCACCCTGCTCGGCCTGAGGATAATGTGAATACAGTGAGTTCAAAATAAATTGGGACATATTGATGGCTGGTCCAGAGTGGCCTGACAGTCCCTTTGGCGTGACTCTTCGGCATCACCCATTCTTTCCGGTGTCAGCGATTGACGGGGCCCACGAAATTTTCTCCTGCATATTACATTATGCTCACATCTCGCCACTGAGCATTTGAGTGCATTGCTTGGTTTTCAGGAAATGGGGAGGAGGCGGGGCACAGATCTACTGTTTTAAACTCTTTAATGCAATTAACAATGCCACATATTTTTCACGCCTGGGGTCCTTTACGCAGAACAAGAGAGTTTGCCTAGCCTGAGCGACACGGCAGCAGAGAGTAGGGTCACACCAAAGCGCCTAGATGTGGGAGGAGACAAATTAATTACACATTGCTAGCGGTGTGTGCCCACCTTTCAGTGAATTAACCGCCTCAGGTGTGACTGTTTGAAGAACGGGGAATTGTAAAGGAGGCCTCTACTCACAGTTGAAGCCAACTGCAGAGAGATTGCATCCACTAGCTATCTGGGCCCCAAATTCATATGCTTAACTTGTTGGCTTGTTAGTAGAAGACGGAAAAACATTTGTGAACACATCGAGAAGTTATTCTGTTTTCTGCAGTTGTCACGCATACAATACATGGCCCTGAGTTTTATATTTAAATTGTTTTTACTCCAAAACAAGAAACTATTTCATTGAAAGCTAATTTAACAGATTATGTGGCCAGCTACATTTAATCTAAGAAGTGACATTCAGATAGACAGTTTTGATAGAGGACCTGAAAGCTATGTGGTATTAGTTGGAAATGGCAACCACCACAGACCGCAGTGTGAGCCCATTGTCGTGGATCTTAATGTTGTCTGTTCAGCCTTGTTACATTACTGATGAGACTTCACAATGAGGTTGAGAGCAGACAGTACGTACATTAATGACAGTTGATGGTAGACATCAGGAGCATATGGTGCCTCCTATGGCCATTGCGCTTCAAGTTCATACTATCCTCACCATATGAGGATGAGACAAGAAAATCAAATCCATTTTAAAAGATGTGGGTTCCTAAGATTACTAATTAATATTAATACAGCGCTTTTATTACATTTATTTTAATGTGTCATGTTTGTCTGACAACTGTGGCTTATTGCATTTTAAAGACCCAGTATCACACACACACAATAGCAGTGCATCATCACATTCCTCTGAGGTCCAGAATACAATCCAAGTAGCTCACATTGACCTTGCTCTCACTCACAGCATCATCTGTATCAGAGAAGCTAGTGGCATGCCCACCCTAATCATGCGACCCTATGTAGTCTGCAGCACAGAGAGCTTCTTGTAGTCATAGCCTCAGTAGCAGAATAGAGCACCCTTTCCCTCCACCTGCCCCCTTCCTGCCTCTATTTCCTGTGCAATAGAAAAGGGAGGGACAAGTGGGTGTTTGATGGAGAGGTGGTGAGTAAATCAGAACGAAGCACACTGA
>BRZM01004309.1:15997-26418 GCA_033238685.1 Lates japonicus
AGTTGAAGGGACAGTTAGCCCGGGTTACCTACTTCAGCTTGAGATAGGTCCACTCCGTCTCTGGAAAGTTGGCTCAGCGACAGTTCAGAGTCCAAAACATATCAGACCCCGCAGCATCGAATGATCGAACGCAAAGAAATTATAGTCAATATAAGATGCACCTGTTGAAAGTTAATAAACCCGTTACGCCGCGTTTGCAGGCTCCATGAACGTAGCAGACTCAAACCACCGCGATAGTTCAACATACGAGTACCAGACAGAGCGCGTTTCGTTTTGTAACCACTCATCGACCGCATCAACCGAACACCAGTTAAACGAAGATTTGTTTCATTTTAACCAATCAAAATCGAAATTCACCAACGAACATGATTCATCTGTTCATGCGCACCGAGAATTCCAACTCAATCAATGTACCTGTTCGGCCATCCTGTACACCACGTTTCACCGAAAACTGCGCCCACTGGCTCCACCTGACTTACCCAGACACAGTTCGACTAAATCAACAGCATGGAAGTCGATTATCATTATCCTTTGTTGTGGTCGCATCACAATGCAGCGACGACAGACAGACACTGTCACCGCCCGATCCACATTGAAGGAAGTAGCCCCGCTAACAGCAACAACACGCAGCAGTTTGACGCTTAGCCCATATTACAACACAACAGAAGTAGCGAACACCATATCGCTCATCAAACGCGACTCGTGTCAGCTTCGATGAGCATATCTCGATCATACGCCGTCCACTGGCCTGAATTTACCCCATGCACGTTGAATGTAAATGAATCAAAGCGAACATTTCAGCACGCCACTGAGTTCATCGCCAATAAGTTTGGCCGTATGTACCGTTGCTCACAACGCGCTGTCTCCATGTGTAATATACGGTGACGGCCATCGTGCCACACCACACCATTCAAAATGTCATTTGCTCGTCGCGGCACCGGCCTTCAGGTCGCCTCATACAAAATTTCAGCCACGTATCAATCGTATTGAATCAGCATCCGCAGCCAGCTCACAGTGCGCGTCATACCGTAATGTCACTGCTCATTGCGTCACACTGAAGTCAAACATTGAGAATCATCAGGTCAGAGTGTTTGTATAGGCCAGCAGTCAGCAGCGTTCGTCAGGCCCATTGCCGGTAATAACACAAACACGAGGATGATCAGGGTGCGTTTGCGCATAGCAGTTATCACGTTGTGTTGCGCAAACATGCAGCAGTATGTCGGTCGTGATGACGACGTTCAATATTTAACACACTCGAGGTCGAACGTCATATTGCGTGTTTACGCAATCATCAGCACCGTAGCAACAACACAGCACCGTTGCCCGCCGACACAACCGTCTGTGTTGTATCGCGCAACCAGCGAGCAGCGCAGATATGTCAGGTTCTGCGTTGTTGAGTTCGGAGGCAGAGTCGTAAACATCAAAATGTTTCACCATCTCAGACCGTACATACGTTGCGCAAAATCATCAGTGAAGAGGTTGAACAGTATAGCGCCGCAGCATTACAGCAACACTGCACACACAGTGCTCGCAGGCCACGAGGCTGCGCCGTTCAGCGTACACGTTCATGTTCGTCAATCACCGCACCAGCTGGCAACGCCGAAAGAACAGCGAAAAGCGACAACGCAGTGAAAGGAGGCAGCTTTAATCGATCCGTACATAACATGCGTGATGTTTCACCGAGTTTGCCTGTGCGCCCATAAAGCGCGAAAACAACCGCTTGACACCAGCGGTTATGCGTCAGCGACACTTCGTCCCGCGCATCACGAACAGCAGGGCCCGAATCGCGGAGATGTGGTTTAGACAGCAAATGGCGAGCAGATGAGCTGGCGTTGGCGGCGTCAGCCCATCAGTCCGGACTTCAACAGCCCGCGTCAGCACATATTATTGCCACCAGTACAAGATAAACACCGAGAACCACACGCCAACTTCGTTGCCGTCATAAACTGCGATCACATTGCGTTAAAATTCCCGACAAAGAACATGAACACCAGCAGCCTGCACAGCAGTGAAAGTTTCAAAGATCTCCATACGCCAGCTGCATGAACAGCCACCAGACCAGCTCGCGACCATCATAAACAAATCTTCAGCCACACGGTAACGCTTGTCGAGCAGATATATTTTGCCGAGGAGCACTCATCTTCTTCCTTTTCCGACGGCCTCGCTCGCGATATTAAACAACCAATAAATCAGCGCCAATACGGTCATTTCATACCACGCGAAATATGCAAGAGCCACGACACAGTTAAGGTTCGTTATTGCTTCGCCTTTCCCGACCGCGTTAACGTAATGTTGTGGTCTGGTTCCATCCGGGGTAGCAGTTGCCTGCCAGATGGCACACCGCCAGCCTGGCGCCTCACCTTTCCACAGCCCGTCATAGTTGCCAGAGTCATAATATTCAGAAAGAAGAAAAAAACCTTGGTCACCTTAGCAGTGCCGAAGCCGATGCGCAGGGTGGTGGCAGGTCATCCCTGCGTAGTGGTGCTCAGAGCTGTGCGATCAGACACAAAGATGCAGACGCAGTGACAGGAGACCAAAACGACAGAGAAGCGAGGTCGGGAGGAGACGAGCCGCGCGCGAGCTGAACACACCAACCAGCTTGTCGCATTCTTATTATCTTTCATAAAGGAGATCAGGAGAACACGTGTATTTGAATATTTCATCCATTATATCCTTCCCTCGCTGAACCGATTCTGGTGTAGCTTCGCCAACATCATTTAATCTCCCGATTGTTCAACAGTTCTGCCTGGGTCGCCACGTTTCGTGCAACGCGAAATGAATTCAAACACGAGAAAATTGGCCCAGTCATCCCAACCACGCAGCCAGCTCAGGCAACACAAACCGCCAGCATCTGAGCAAAGATACAGAATGATTGTCCGGAGGCGCTGAAGTTGGTGATCTGACTTCCGATCTTCCCGCAAGAGCACGAAAAACAGCCATCGGCCTTGGAAAACGCTTTACGCAGCCTGCCACCAACCATCCCAACAGGCGGTCCGCCGAGCCGGAGGTCAGGCCACCATCAACGTTACATGCCGCGATCAGCGATTTAACAGAACGACCGAATCCAGCACGTGACGGATCGCCGCGTACGAAACACGGTTCCATTTGCATCACAGGCAGCACATTAGGTTCAGCAGTCCGATACTGGCAGATTTAAAACCATCTTTTGTGTGCCATCGTGATTAGACCGTGTCAGAGCAAAGCGCCACGTAAGCGCCCCGCAGCGAAACACCCGCGGCGATATCAGCGAAGCGAACAAAATCATTCATTGCGGCTGGACACATCGATGAAGCGTCCGGCCCATACACGTATAGCGACGAGAGTTGATACGGACGAAACCCAATCAAAGAGAGCAACGATTACCAGCGGATACCTGGTCATGCCGCAGATACCATATTCGGGTCTGAGCAGTTCAGCATTTGTCTTGCCCACAAAAACAGAGTTCGAAATATCGTTTAATGGTCACTCTCGATTGGGCGACGGACACCGTCTATGGCACTGCGCGCACGTTGTCACTGAACAGGACCGTGGCACTGCAGCGACCAACACTGAGCGTTCAATGAACACGGATCAGTCTTCACCAGACGGCTCCCCGACAAAGATGCCCGCAGGCAGCAGCTGCAAGAGGCCATGGGTGACAGCCACCAGCATCACCTTCCTCACTGGCACAAGCCTGGTCGTCAGGCTCACCAGCCCACAGCCGCACCTGCAGGCCAGACGGGAAGCCTGGTCGCAACATGTGGTGATGTGCGATAAGACAGGACAGGCGAGCGAATGACGAGTTCTGAGCTGTGTGTGGCAGCCCGCTGGGGTCACGGACAGCATGCAGAAACTGATGCTGCATTTTCCAGCAGCCAGCGAGTTACTTATCAGTTAGGCTGCGCCGCAGTCGAGGCACCGCAACTTTTAATAAAACCTCAAAATCATGTCACCACCTGGGTTTTATGTTATTCTGTGGTTTTAAAATACCAAATTATGAGGAACCAACTTGCTAGGCAAAGGGACACAAAACACATGCAAGTAAATGGAACATTTTCACCACTTTGGCAACCCCTATTTTACCAAATAAAGTAGCAAGCAAATACAAAAATGCTGTATTTGCCTGTTGTACACAACAGCAGAAGCTTCCAGGGGATTGCGAAAAACACCTTTAACCAATATCTAACATGCTCATCAGCTTTTCATTGTTCCAAATAATTTCTGTGGTGTGTAAAACTCACAGTGCTTATAGCTTGTGTTTTCTATATTTGAACTGCCTTTCTTTATGACATGTTTGTGTTGTCAAATTGGTGACCGTGTTTCATACTTGAAGCACTTCTTCCAAATGCAAATTAGTGACATGATTTTGAGTTTTATTAAAGTTGCAGTGCCTCGACTTCTCTTGGCCACTGTAACCACAACTGATATGATGAACAACTGCAGCAGCAACAGGAGATGCAGCATGAACCTGCATATTGCTCCAATGTTACAGCAGACACACACCCTCACACACAGTAAAAGAACTCAGTGTCAGTGTTCATGTGTGTATATATTCCTGTCCTTCTTATCGCTCACACATCTACCCACATAGACACTGATAGACGTGCAACACATATACAGGTGCAGGCTGTATAGACTGAGGTAATTTTGACTTTGACTCCGAACCCTGTATGGTGAGAGAGAAGAGCCAAATGTGTGAATGTACAAAGAGTTGGCTCCCCCCACCCCCATCACCCCGCTGTAAACTCCTCCACCCACAGCTGCACACGCTTCTCCTGTCACGGTGATAATCTCTTTGTCAGGAGCCGTCTGTTAGAGATTTGTCCGTCTGATTCGGTGAACGTCCGAGTGGCAGGTCTAGCTGCAGTGCCACAGGGTGTCCGAGGGTCTGTGTGTGTGTGTGTGTGTGTGCACGCACCCAGTGCCATAGGTGGTGGGATCTCCGTCCTTGTCAGAGTGTGTATGTCGCTTGTCTTCAGACCTCTGTTTTGTGACTTAAGACAAATGCTGAACATAAGACAGATATAGTATCACACAACACTGTTATAATTTGAATTTAACATTCAATATCCACTTTAGTATCATTTGCTCCTCTTTTGGTTGTTTGTGTCCATCTTTATCTTTCCTCATCTTCTCAATAATATGACCAGACATACATCAGTGATGTGTGTCATCCATACTGAAAATGAGATGAGGTTTTTATAATTCCCTTCGCTGTGAAATATCCCTCCACTAGATGGCACTGCTTTCTGCAGAAACTACAAAAAAACTACATGTAATTTATCACTTTGCTCCTACAGCACATTTGCAAACATCTCTGAAAATCACATTAAGCCACAAAAAGATGGTTTTAAAATCTGCAAACCCATGGACTGCTGGGCCTAATAATATTGTTTTCACCTGTGGTCACAAATAGATTCAATAACATTTTGCAACATTTTCATCCATCATCACATGCTAAATTCAGTGTTCTCTGTTAAATCTTTAATCCTGCAACACATATAGCATGATGTGTGTCATTTTTGTGGTAACCTCCAGCTCAGCGTTTTGTATATTGTGGGATGGATTTTAAGCAGCACTTAAACTTTATCTGCATAAAAGCATTTTCCAAAGGCTGTTAATGTATTTTCACTGTCTCTTTGCAGGAAGGTCGGAAGTCAGATCCTGCTTCAAAATAACACCTCCAGACTAGGTAATCATTCTGTATCTTGCTCAAGGTCACTTTGGCAGTTTGGTGTCACAGGGACCTGAGCCATGGCTGCGTGGTTTAAGGATGGCCGAGCACAAACCAGATTTCCTACTCATGATTTGAATTCATTTCGCGTGTCTGTGTTTACTTTTAAGAAACGCTAATGACCAATACCCAAAACTAGAACTGTTAGATTGTCCGTCAGAATGAGATTAAATGATGTGCTGAAGCTACACAAGTGTGGAGGTTTTAACTTGAAGGAAGAAGTTATAATAAGATGAGAAAAGCCTATTCAAAAAATACACATTGACTCTCTCCCTGATCTCCCTTTATGAAAGATAATATAAATTCTGACAAAGCTGTAATTGTCGGGTTGAGTTATTGTTTCTCAAAGCTCTTTTTCTTTCTTTTGCCTTTCATCTCTCCCCTCCCGACACCTTCTCCTTCCTCTATCTGTTGTTTGGTCTCCTCTTGTCACTCCACTGCAATCATCTTTGCAGGGGGGCTTGTCATCTGTATCTACTCATATCCTACAATCCCTTTTGCTCTGAGCACTACTGCACTTAAATGTCAGGGCTGATGAGCCTGCCACACCCACCTGACACATCAGCTCAGCACCTGCTAAAAGCTTTTATGGAACAGAGTGTGAGCCTGGTGGTTGATATAAATTAAAGAGTTTTTTTTTTTTCTTCCTCTTTTTTTCTAGATATTATGGCTCTAAAGGGACAACTTCTGGTAAGACATGGAAAGAGAGAGTGAGAGCATAGGCTGTGATTGGTTGCCATCTAGTGGCTCTAGCAAGTGCTTGCTGCCACACAGTCATGGATGGAGAGTAAGGTTAGATACAGTAACTAACTACATTACATTTAACACTGATCAAGGAAAAGGCAAATAATGTAAATTGTGCTTTGATGTCATGAAATGTTATATTTCTCATATTGAATATAATTGATACATGTGGATTTAACTGATTTATTAGTTGTTTAATATCTAAAAGCAACTCAGTTGAGTGAGAGTAAATCAGAAGAAGAAGGTGGAATATTTTTCTCCCTCAGCAGTTCACAAAATATATCTGCTCATGTTAGTGTTACCGTGTAAATACTGAAGGTCTGACATGATAATTCACTGACTGGTCTGAGAACAGTGGCTTTACTGTTCATACATGTTTATATTTTGTGACATGCTGGATATGGAATCTTTGAAACTTCCACTACTTTAATACAAGTACTGGTGTTTCATGTAGTCTTTTATGTCAGAATTTTAAAGCACAAAATGTGATCCACTAGTTTATAGTAACAACAAAAGTTAGCATTATATGTCTTTGTCTTGTTGGTTCTCGAACTATCTTATTACTAGTTATAATAATATATATTATTACTTATTACTTACTTGGATTTCTTGGAGAATGTCGGACTGAAGTCAAGACATTACGTGACACCCAAAAATATAACGCAAATATGTCCCATCTTCAGTCTGCTTCACCATTTGCTTATCTAAACCACATCTCACTAGTTCAGTTTTTGCTTTGTTTTAAGCAAAGATTGTGTGATTGCTTTGGGACAGAAATTGTCCCTTGTTAGGGGCTGTAATGTTGAACTGCACTGTGCTAATTGTAATCCACAAATATTAGTTTATTTTCTGTACTTTGTAAATCTTTAGGTAAGAGCTTCAGGTGGAAGCCTAAAATACACACACGCATGTTAATGTACAGATGTGTAAATAATGATATATATGATTAAAAACACTTTTACTCCTTTCACTGCCATTTATGTCCTTTTCCTTTATTTGTAAAACTTTGGCATTCTAGCCAATAATTTCAGTGATTGGCCAGGTATAGACAGTATGTACACTCTGAGCAATGGATGCACAACACAGTATAATATGTACAATCCCAGTATATCTGCAAACACAATATGTACAGTGTTACTGCTTGCCAATACTTACACAGCACTATATATACACAATCTAGCCTCTTCACTGGTGGTTTTGCACAACAGTATGTACAGTCTAAGTTAGTAAACAATACAGTATTTACAGCTCTACCTCGAACTCAACAACACAAAATTTACAACCTTATCTGCATACTCATAGTTGCATCAGTCCTAGCTCCACTGCTTACAGTTGTGTGGTGCGATACAACACAGACAGTTTGTGTATCAGCAAAGATATTATGTACAGAATTACTGTATTGTTGCTACAGTGCTTATTGGTTACACGTCGTACACAATATATTTTGTTCAACCTCTGACCAGTAAGTATGTGTATTAAATGTGGAGCATCATCATCTACATTCCTACTGGTAAACTGTACACAACACCGTAACTGTACAACACAACGTGTGCTACTCATATCTGCAAAACACCCTGTTCAGTCTCACCGTATTTTGTGATTGTACAGCTTATTAGACACAATCAGGGCAGCAGCAATAGACAGTATACAAACCTCTGACAGTGGTTCTCCAAATGTTTTGGCTTTGTGACACTAACAGTAAACAGAGGCCTAGTGGCAGCTACAGGGCACACTTTCTTAGCAAACACGCACAGAATGATGAGCTAGCTCACTGAATGCTGATCCAATAATACAGTGTAATACATGCTGAAGAGTTTTGCTATGAGAGTGACATTTTACAAGAGAGCCGTGATGATGCTCTCCAGTTTTATGACTGACTTTGTTTCAAATAACATTTTTGAATATGATGTGTTATGAAAAGACGACAACCACGTCCCACCATCTGATCTGGGAGGTGCAGTGGTGACACATTTGACAATACATTTTATAAGAGGTAAAAGGTTGCATTTATGGAAAAACAAATAATACACAGTAAACTTATATATTATGAACAGTAAGACTCAATGGCATTGTTAATCAAGAAATAATCTTTGGTAGGATATTACATTTCAACATGCATAAGTAGAATTCAGAAGATTGATTGACTTAAAAACATTGTAATCTGAGTGTCACTGCTGCTCATCAACATATATTTCAGAGTCAAGGACAATGGAAGACGGGATAGATGTTTCTCCTGGTGACATGTGTGTATATAAATAAGGGAAGCCAAAGTAAACCGACTACTTGGCATGTTGTGCAATTGAATGCTGCTTTTGGAGCTACTAATAATATGGATCAAGGCAGGTAACAGTGTATCTGTATTCGTCAGTACAGCTGTAATTGCATTACAACAACAACAAAAAAGTTGTGAAACCAAATCAGTTCTGGTTATAATTTTATTGCCATGATCAGACTATGAAAGTGTTGTCTGGAGTGGTAGGGTCAAAATTGGTGGGGAATAAAACAGATATTTTTTTTTTCATTAAACTAAGCTTGTAGTGCCTACAGGACAGCTGAGGACTTAAAATTTTGATGAGATTTAGAGTTAAATTCTCAGTAATATGACAGATGTTAGATGTCATATTTGTTTAAAACTTAAAGATTTCAATTTACATTTTGAATTGGGGTGAACTAAAATGGACTAAACCAAATCTTGATCTCAGGGCATTGAACTGCTTCATTATTTCAGTTAATTGGAGCTATCCAGTAAGAGTGAGATTTATCTAAAAGCAAAAGCTTGAAAACTGCCTTCTGTCCTTTTTTGAGTAACTTTACTCTCATATGTTGAATATCATGATCTCCTGGTTTATTTGGATTCATACATTCATAGGCCTATGCCACCGTAGTATAAGTGTTTGTGTCAATGAGAGTACATCTTATATTATTTATAATTATTTCTTTATGCTTGTGTCACATTGTTGAGGCTACTTCTTTCTTAGGTCTGATATAACTTTGGACTCCCAAGTTTCTTCATCCCTCTCCGGGAGCCAGGCTGGAGGACTGGAACAGGCCCAGGACGGGAGTGGGAGCGCAGCGTCTCTTCAGGAGCAGAGTAGGTGGCAGACAGTGTCCCCTGGTGGAGAAAAAACAGATTATTACACCATTTTACATTGGTCTAAAAGTGCCCAATTTCACCAATATGAAGCAGACAGCTCCACCTGATGGACACTCAGAGAAATGACATTACAGTATATTACATCACAACGTATTTAACTGATGCTAATATGAACTCTGCCTTGAGCTAGTTAAATTTATGGGTTGCAGATTCTCATAGTCATTGCAGATAAACTTATTAAAAATCAGTACCTTTTAAAACAATATGATTAGATACAATCACTGTGACAGATGTTTCAAAAGGTATATTTAAAAGCAAACTCTTAAAAGTTCTATTCTCTTCTTGCTTTCATGTTGAAATATATCAAAGGTGTTTTTAAAAAATACCCAAGTTTTGTAACTACATGAAAATACACGTGGTTGTGCAGCAGTCATCTCTGCTCAACTATAATTTGTCAAAGTTTTTGACAAAGCAACTATCAGTTTAAAGGTTATGCAGTTTTAAAGGTAGAATTGCTAAGCTGCTCCAATACTTTCAGCCCCACAAATTCTGATTTACACTCATATTTTTCTGTTTCTATATGCTTGTCTTTATGATAATGTGCACCCATAAGTAATAATATTGCTGCACACACACACACACTGCATAAGGGGTCTGACTCCTTGACATAAGTGCATCTTGTCTGGTGAGAGCTCTGTCAGGAGAGCTGGTCTCTCTCTACAATCCAGGGGTGATTTAAGGACCTGAAAGCATCACAATGATGATGATTTCTAATGCACTAATCCTAACAGTGATACAGAACAAACAAGACAACATAGATATACTGTGGGCCCAGAGCACATGTCTATATGGGATGAGGGAATGGTGGAT
>BRZM01004312.1:0-24809 GCA_033238685.1 Lates japonicus
ATCACCCTCTTTTGTGTATTCACAAATAAAAATAAGGTTTCACAAATCTCAAACTGTGTTTTCAACAGGCTGTACAGGCTGTTAATCAAGACCAGATTTTAAAAGTCCAAGTCATGGGATTTTGATCTGATGTGGTTTAGATGTGGAAAAAACAACAATGAAATTGGAATTTTTCTGTTTTCACAAAAAGAATTAAGGGTTCACAAAAGTGAAAATGGTTTTCAAAGACGGTTAGAGCTTTACCTATGGTGTCTAACACTGTTTAAAGTTAAAGTCTTACCCTGCAGTTCCACCACAACTTCTGTCTTTCCTTCATCTGCTGGTTTTTGAGAGTCACTCTGTTGTCTCCCCTTCCAGTTGTGTTTCTTCCTTAGTTTTCCCATTTTAAACTGACCGTCTAGAAATTAATAGATAAAAAAAACACTTACGCGATAACTTGTAACGTTAAACAACACGAATCAAGCTGACACCTTGCCACTTAAAACACGAGCTAACTAGCTAACTTTACCACAACTACTACGGTGTTTAACGTAATTCACACAACCGAATAAATCTTTATGACTATTATAAAATACAAACCTTTTTATTTTAGCAGGTCAAACAACAACATTTGAGATTTAAACGCGTCCAAGTTTGAATTTTAGCCCTGCACAAATCTCACGTGTAAACACATATTATTCCATCACGTAAATCTGTCCGGAGCTGAAACGCTGTCTTCGAAGAAAGGTTCCGCAACAAAACCGCAAATGAGAAAAAACCTACCAACTTGTATGTAATGTTTTATAAGCGCCGAATTGTTTGTTGATCATCATTTATCTACTAATGTGTTTTGTTACCTGTGGAGCTGTTGAAAAGAACAATACAGCCTCTCTGTAGTTAATCTATTTATGAACTAATTTAAAATAAATTTGACAAAAAAGTCCATGTCACTTTTCAGTTAAATTGCTTTATTAATTTATTCCACAAGGCAATCAAAGTGGTAAACAGATTCTGAGTGTATTATTACAAATACATTTACAGTATGAACATCAACATAAACATCATCATAAAAATATATATGGGACTAACATAAACATGGACTTTTTTCTGATCAACAAATTGCACAATATATTAATATAAAATAAAAAATGATAATTCCGTTATTTAAAAAAAAACATATATAATTGCCAGATATCACACGGATATAAAAATGGTACATTTGGGGTTTGTTATATTGGTTCATTTGAATAAAACTAACTTGACTTGACTACAGGCCCAGTAACAAATATTATCAAGTGATATCAGGTTATAAGATAAACCCACTGGAACTGGTAAATACTGTATTTTGGCCAATAAGTAACAAGAAACTGAAGTTCTGAAATGCCAAAGATATGTTGTTAACTTTTTGATCAACCAAACTGAAAGGATCCTGATCCATATTATCCTCGTTAATGTTATGAAATGAATAATGCACAGGAAACAGAGGAAAAGGTTGTCCCAAGCGGTCAATGATAACACATGACGCCACAAAAATGTTATCACTGAAACAAGGAGGGGAGCCGTCAAATGCAGAAAAGAGAGAAAAGTTACTATGTTCTCTTTGTGCACAAATACAGGAACTCGGTGGCATGATGAACACAGATCAGCAGTTACTGTGTTTCAAGCTGGGCACTCTTCCTTGGGCAGCATCCACAATTTCCCACTTTCTCTGCATTTAACAGCTCCTCTCCTTTACTTTCAGAATATATAAGTGACATACATTGGTGAGAAATTAAAGAAGGAACCAACATAAAGTGTCTTAGGAAAGTGTCAATCCACCACAAGCTGCCAGAACAGCTCCAGTTTAATTTATCAAATCATCCCACTTGTGCCCTGTAAGGAAGTGTCTGCACTTGTTATGTTTCTCTACTTATTAATTCTGGTTTTTCTTTTGTCACCTGCTTGTGCATAAAAAAGAACTCTGAAATGATTGTCTGAAACTAAAAAGTGTGTGACCAACATTTTCTCTGGGTGTGCAAATGATAAAAAGCTCTTTTTCTTCTGTGGTGTCCAGCAGTCACTGTCTGTCTGTCTCAGATGTCACTGTCCTTTAAAGGAGTGTACTCGTTCTCCCTCAGACCCTCCCCGGCTGTGAAGCTCTCCTCTGTGGTTCTCCTCGCCACCTTGGACAGCCTCTCGAACCTCTTCAGGAACACAATGAGAGCCACCAGCAGAGCAGCCTGCAGCACCACGAACACAAACAGGCACACCTGCGACGCCAAAGCCAGGTCACAGTACCAGTAGTGGCAGGAATGCAGGACCTCCTCCTCGGTTAGATACACCACCAGCCGCCCTCTCATGGTAGGAGGGGAGCTGCAGTTGACGCCCAGGTGCGCTGTGTTGGTGGAGGGCTGACGCAGCAGCCAGCCTCGCAGGTAGAGGATGCCACAGTCGCACACCCAGGGGTTGCCGTGAAGGGAGACAGAGTGGAGGGAGGTCAAATCATCCAGGAGCCCATTGGGGAGGGTGGTCAGCTGGTTGTTGTGGAGACGGAGCTCCGTGGTGCCGGCAGGGAAACTGGCTGGCAGCGAGGAGGAGGTGAGATATTTGCCGCTGCAGTCCACCCGACCGCCATGACAGGAGCAGAGGTTCGGGCACGCAGATGACCTTTGACCTCCAAACAGGAGGAGCAGACATGGGAGCAGAAGCTGCTTCATGGTTACCAATCACTGGAGAGGAGAGGAGAGGAGAGGCCTGAAACATTTCTTTCTGCAGACGTCATATTAGCTACAACAAGCTACTCCTCTAAACATAAACCATTTCATCCCAAACTGATGACAGCCATCCAAAAAAAAAAAAAAAAAAAAAAAGTTTACTATTGGACCTGGGTTCACCAAACACTGATAAATTACATGATGATACTTCATTATCATTCTCTAATATATGTTATTGTTTGGTTTTCAGAAGCTGTTTGTATTGCAACTCAATGAGAGTAATTGCCATCTTATGTCAGAGATGGCTTCAGCTCTGTGGTACGTTATGAGGCTGTACTTCTTTCTACAACTTCTTCTAGTTTAGTGTCAAACACTTAACAAACATAGTTTTATCACATTATATGTCCATGTAACAAAAACCCTGACCCTAAAAAACTTTAGTTATTCAGAGCACTAACAGTAAAAAACCCTCTGCTTTCCTTCATGTCTGATGAACGTTCAGTTTTGTGAGGTCATGACCTCGTGGACCACACGCCAACTTCACAGTTTTCTAATTGCCAGGATATTTTAAGAGCATGAAATTAGGTTCTAGGTCATCCTGAGTAAATAATATGAAATCTACAGAACAGAAAAGTCTGAGGAGAGTGGTTTACCTTCAGCGCTGCGTGTCTTCAGGAGAGGATCGTGTTTCTTAGTGCCGCTCTGAGAGGCTGTGTGTGTGTGTGTGTGTTACTTCCAGCTGGCACTCACTGATAAAGGCCACTGTCAAAATATCAATACACACAGACGCCTGTGCACACGCATGTACAGTAACACACACACACAAGGGCATGGAAAGTATCTCAGTAACTCTTTAATTCATTGGTCCTTAATTTTCCTAATAATATTCTGGAGTGATTAATGAAAAAAAAAAGTAATTTAATACTAATTAAAGGTAAAACTCAGATCAAAGCAGGTCAGCTAAACATAGAAAAATGTGAAATTTGCCTTTTGACAAGCACAAAATTCAACATATTCAAGTTTCCAGTACTAAATGATTCATAATTGAGTTTTAACTTGAGTTTAAATGGAGAAGTTACTTCACTTTCCACCATAATTAGCATCATATTACACGGTTCTTTCTAGGAGACTTTTGAGGTACTTGCATGTGTACTTTCTGCTACTTTATACTTCTACTCCTCTACAATTCAGAGGCAAATATTGTACTTTTTTACTCAACTACATGAATTTTAAACTTAAAAAGTAAAAGTCAGAATGCATGACTTTAACTTGTACTCAGATGTTTTACTTAAGTAAAAGCTGTAATAACATGGTGCAGAATTAGTATGTTATTGTACAAATAAAAGTAAAGCATTCATAGTTTTGCTTCATTAAAAGAACAAAAATATTAGTGTAAAAAGTAAAAGTTCCCATTCTGCTTTAATAACGTGAATCAACAAAGGAGCTTAAGTCCTTAAATAAATGTAGTGGAGTTAAAATACAGTACTGTCCTCTGAACTGTGGTGGAGTAGAAATATAAAGTAGCAAAAAAAAAAAGAAAAAGAAAAAAAAGAAATACTCAAGTAAACTAAGTACCTCAAAACTGTACTTGAGTACAATACTTGAGCAAATGTACTTAGTTACTTTCCACCATACTAATGTTGTGCCTCTGACTGACAGGGAGAAGGTGCCGTGTGCAGTGCAGAGGAAGAAATGTCTGCAGGAGATAAACATGAATCAGCAGATAAAGCTCCAGCTCTGAGCTCTGCTGTTCAGACTCTGACGTGAGGAAGTGACCAAGGATGTTGTCGCGCTGGAACTTAACGTACGACTCCGTAATCTTCAGGGAGACAATGCACAGGCAGTGAAGCTGGACTGACGAGAAACAAGGGTTTATTTGTCACACCTTTATATAAACGGGGCACGGGGCTGAGCTCACAGCCTTCAGGCAAAATATGTACTGTTCCTCAGCATCAGCGGAGTCATCACACACACACACACACACACACACACACACACACACACACACACTCATACACACTCTTAACTCACAAGCAGGATACACATCCTCACTTCCAAGGAGAGGGATTTACAACAGAAGCATAAACACAGCATTTTCTCCTCATTAATGATCTGTTTTCACCATCTCATAGTGGCAACGAAGCATACTGTAGGTCATGATGCGTTTTAATACAAGCACAGGGCATTGGCTATAAAGCAGTAAAAATAGGCCCACAGCGTTTAGCGGATATGAGTAATGGCAGCATGCTTGCACATGCACCAACCCTCTCATTATGTCAAAGGCTCTCCATTCACAGTTAGCCACTGGCAATAAGTGCATTTTCAGCTCAGCCAGCACATAGAAAAAATGCTGGGAGAGGATATTTTGACTTGCCATGTTAAAAAAGAAAGTAGGGTATTTATGATGATCAGAGAGCAAAAATTGGGTTTTAATACAAAGTAAAGTCACTGTGGTACCTTTGTCAAAGTAAATGGGGGTTTTATGGACGGATGCCTGGTGATATCAAAGGAAATTTCATAGAATACATACACTCACACACTCGAACACACACACACATACAAACACATAATAAAAAAACAATATCCATGTTCAAATCTAAACATCACCAACAACCTAAATTTCTTTACAAAACATCTCATAGCACACATGTTCATACCCTGACAGAATATCCAAAAAGTCTAGCATTGCATTTATAAATTAGATACACTGAGTAGTAATTTAAATTATGCATTAATAATATATATGTTAAGACTGTTAAACCACAGTGGGAGGGGCGAGGAGGGGCAAACGGATCGTTTCAGAGAAGAGAAACCCTCTGACTCAACAACCCTTCAGGCAGACAAACTATACAAAGCACCAAACTGAAGATAAATGTACAGCCAGAGTTGCCACTAACACATGATATCCATTGTTCAACCCATGAAGGTCTCGCTGTCGTTTGGGGGGAGAAACAGCAGGTGGCGCTGCGGCACACGGCTCCGCTCTGGGGGGGGACGTCACTGGTCTTTCTCGTGCATCTGCTGCTGCATCTTGTTCAGCATCTCCTGCATCCTCTTCAGCTGCAGGCAGAGAGGAAGGTGCAGAGGGTTAAAGGTTAAAGTTTTAAGAGCTAAAAGTGTTTTAATGTGAAGCCACAGATGAAGCATTAAGACTGTACAAAAATGGGATTTGGGCTAATGGGTGATGAGTTAGCTCTGTGTACATGAGAGGATATTTCACATAACACCACATAACTTTTTATCTTTTAAACACTCTTTGATTTTTTTATTTGAACTGGTGCTGTGTAGATTGAATTAAAGGAACAGTTCAACGTATTTGCAGATACGCTGATTTGTTTTCCCTCTACAGGTTAGATGAGAAGATCAAAACCACTCGTGTTTGTGTGTTAAGTACGCTCGAGCTCTCTCCATGTGGCTCTTGTGTCAGGTGGAATATGGCAGGAAGTGTTGCGGCACTTATTCTTAAAGGCCTCTCCTTGCTCTGAAGACGTGGGTAAGTGTTGAGCTGGAGCTAAGCACCTTGTTTCATCTGTACACAGACAGAGATGTAAGAACAGCTGTTTGTGGTTTTAGGGGGAGATGCGTGCTGTAAATATTTTTTGACGAACATTCACACAGTGCTTCGGTGCAGTATCTCTGCTTACAGATATGATAAATGAGCACAGGTATTTTGTACAGCCACAAATGTTCCAAACCTCCCAATCTTCCTGCCCAAATCACTGTTTTTGTATGTAATGTGTTAATTAGAGAGCTTCAGAGGTGCTGGTAGGCAGATTTTTGAGCTTCAGACAGAACCAGGCTCACTGTTTCTCCAATATTTAACACACAGACATGAATATTCCTGCCACATGAATTCTTTTCTCAGCTGCGAATGGGTTTCACGCAGTCATTAATTATGTACAAACAGCAGCCATCTGCGCTTGTACTGAGACAGGGATATATAACGTCCAGGGCTCATAAGGGACTTTATAACCTATAAGAAATCAAAACATTAATTGTTGAAAACAGCAAATGATGCTTCAAACCTCCTCGTCTTTCATTTTGATGAGTTTCTCAGTGTCCACATCTGGAGTGGACAGCGGCAGGATGGGGATGGGACTCTCCATACGGTTGTCCTGAGCCAGTTTACTGAGAGAAGAAGAAGAAGAGGAAAAGGAGGAGTGATAAAAAAAGATAAATCTGTATTAAAATCTGTTTGTTTTTTTTTTACAATGTTTACATAACACTTCACCCGCTCACACGTTTTCATTTCCCACCGGACTCTTTTGCTCACACACACCTGGTCATCTCCTGTATGCACTGCGCTCTGTAGTTTTCATAGTGGACGTCGCATGTCACGTCTTTGAGGTCGTGCATGTGCGAGCGAATCAGCATGTTCCTCAGTTTGACAAAGTCACAGTGCGACTGGTTCTCCACTGAGCAAAGATATCAATTATGAATTAATGTGAGATTAATTATGAATCCAAGTTGTGACATTTAAAGTGTTTACATACAGGCTGATAGGAGCTGCACAGATACTGCAGATGATGCGTGAACGTACCTTCAACAATACCCCAGGGGTACAGTCTCCCTCTCACTCTCTGCCCCCGAGCCTCCACCACTGTATTACTGCCGATCACAGCGAAAGGGGTGCACTCCTGTGCACAGAGACATGAGATCAGGTTGTTTTTTTTAAACCCTTATAAACCCAGAGACGGCTGACAGAGCGTGCTGTGCCCTGACACATATTCACACAGTCATGAAAGGGCACTGAGCAGCTCAGGAGAAGCAACTGTAATTGTTGAGACACGCAAAAGACAGTTTGTTGTTTATTTTCCCTGCACTGATTTTCCCAGCTGATTGGTGGATTCACACCCACAAACCCTCATTTATAACCTTTGAGCTGCTGCTACACCTCAATTCAAGAGCACACAAGGGTTTTGAGATCTGTGAGATTTCTATGAATCCACCTCAACACCCTGAAGGTAAATCTAATCTAATTTCTGTTAAATGCACTGAATAAATTACATTTCTGTCTTTCCAGAGTCCTAGTGAAAGCCTCCTCAGTTTGGTGCAAACAATGTCCCTGTCAGATTGACTAACAGCATCTGAAACATCCTTTCTAACGGCAGAATTTAGCAATTTTATCTCTGTAATTTTGCTTAACACACAATCCAACAATTACAACCTCTTTAAGCAGCATTTGGCAAAGTTTTAACTTTTATCACAAAGCCCCTGTTTTATCTACTTTCCACTACACAGTAGAGACTTTTCTGAAGTTTGCTCTGGGTGTTGTACAATTAAGACTACAAAGACACACAACTATTGGAGAAAAGTCGGGCATGCAGTGGTGCGCTGTGACAATGGTCTTCGACTGAGGCCGTTCAGAACAACATGTAAACACTCTCACCTTCGCAAATGGTACCACATAGTTGATTTAAAACATAACGCAACTTTTATTGTGGATAATGCACAGACCAAGTTTTCACAATAACTGCTTTCTACCAAAGGTTAAATCTGTGTAAAAGTGGCTTACAGTAAAGTCTGTGGATTATCCAGTGTAATGGGGACACTGCTTCTGAAAAGACACGTTTCTGTTTCGTTTTTCACACGTGGAAAAAAAGCTGTATTGAGGGGGAGGTATAATATTTAGAGGCAGATATCTTAAAATTTCAACGCACTGAAACTATCGGCATGTCGAGACACTACCGTTAGCAAGTGAGAAAATATGAAAAAAAGCTTGACTCAAGGTCCACTTACAACCACATTTTCCTTGATTCTTGATCTAAGTATGGCACTCTTTGAACAGAGAGATGAGGTTTCATACTTTAAGAGGTTGCGTGTGGCCTGCTGAGAAAACCATGGGTTGAAAGCTCTGGGAAGAGCTAGTAAGGATTGTTTTCCTTTGATCAAGAATTAACTTTCACACTTCTTTTTTTTTTTTTTTTGAGTGAACTGAACCTTTAAGCTAATACAGCTGCAGTCCAAACTCACCTTCAGCTCTTTGTCAAGTTGTTTAAACTCTTCATCCTCATCAGAGTCACATTCAGGGAACTGGTAAACTTTGATCCCAAACTTGTCTATTTCCTCTCGTATCTAGACACACACAGTCACACACACAAAGACAAATCAGAATAAATGTTACAGCAAACACCATGAATTCACCGCCGAGCTGCAGGTCTGGGACTCACCCGGTCTTTGAGCTTCTTAATCTCATTGGGCGTGAGGCAGTCAGCTTTCGCGATGAGCGGAATTATGTTCACTTTTTCGTGCAGAGCCTTCATGAACTCGACATCGACGGGACGTAACCTGCAGAGAGAAAACCAGAGTGAATAGGAGAGAAAAAGATAATAAAGTTGTTCTAAATCAAAGCAGTTTTAATTGTTGACTCCATACAGGAAATCTGCAGGTATGTCGTCACTATCAGGATTAGGTTATTCCTCTTGGGACCACATAATTTCCATACATGTTTCTATTGGGTATCTACTTCTAAACATTAGATCACATTAACCTTGCTTATTCTGTGTACTCCAATTACCTCTGTCCCACTAAGAGAGACTGAAATGGCCATGAGACACAAAGACAAAGGCTGTTTGTTTTGGCTCTGGCCTCCTTCACTGAAGGCTCTAGCTATCATATCGGATCCCTACAACAACCTTGGCTGACAGACATTGAGCTGTTGTATACAGTGACATAAGTGAGATACTGAATCACGAGAATACAGAAGAGGAGACCTAATGTTAATGTAATTAAAACAAACCTCAGGAACACAGTCATCGACTTCTGACTGCATTCCTGAGTGTGTGTGTGTGTGTTATTACCCGTGCCCAAATGGAGGGATGAAGTAG
Organism: Lates japonicus; assembly: GCA_033238685.1. Classification (NCBI taxonomy): domain Eukaryota; kingdom Metazoa; phylum Chordata; class Actinopteri; family Centropomidae; genus Lates; species Lates japonicus. The sequence continues at coordinate 9,500 of BRZM01004312.1, forward strand.
AGGCAGCAGTGGACTCCTCATCTGGATGTTCTTTCTATTTGGTAAAACTCTCATCCTGGTATTGCTCAGGCTCTTTAGTCTGTATATCTCTGTGAGTGACTGGCAGGACACACACCGCGCACACGGAAACTCTCCTCATTGCTTGGCCTCCCTCCGGGCAATGTCAGACCAAGCGGCGACGAGGCTGAATCGGGCACAAGGGCACGAGAGACCCTTCTGCGGCTCACCACTCGTTGTTGTTGGCCGGTCTCCGAACCCGGGCGTCGCGATGGTCAGCTTAAACGGCCCCTTCTCCTCGATGTCTACGGTGTGTTTGATGATCTCCACTATTTGGTTGATGCGCTCTGAAAGGCATCGACACAGAAGAGAAGTGGGAAAGTCAGTGACAGGGAGAAAATGAGGCCAAACAGCTGAAACAGCAGGTCAGGGATAATGTGGAACAAACCAGTGAAAGGTGCAAAATAAGCTCTGGTGGAGTCACTTAGTTTTTCTATTCCTTATGCAATAGAGCAATATAACACTACAAAGCTGCTTTAAAATGCATTTGCCTTAAAAGGATATTTATATTATCAGCACATTCGAACCGTCCATTACTTAACAAAATCAACAGTATGCGCAATCAGATCCTGTCTGTGAGTCAGCCCCGACTGAAGGTACATATAATCAATATCGCTATACCATCTTTCTTTGAAAACTAAAATGCTGGAAACTGCTTGGTTTCGACGCATTCATTACTCAAACAAATCGACAGTCATTTTGTCGGGGACTAATCGATCAGATTATTCACGTCTGCGGCTCTGGTATCGGCTGCATCGTGCTTAGCTGTGTTTATCATGTTCACGATTAACTAAATCAAAACGAGCTGCACCACAAACTGGTTAATACGTAGAAGTTTCGCTATCACTAAATATTTACGCGGTAGCTGCTCTGGTGACTCGTAGCATTAAAACCAGTATCAGCGTGCTAGAAATATGGACTCATCTGACTGTTACAATGATACGCAACATTTCTCAAATACAGCACAGAATGTTAATAAATCAATCAATCAAACTGAATGAATATTGCAACTCGAAACACGCCGTTCCTTTGTATCAGTGACCAAAAACCATTACCTACAGTCCCACATTCACTTATTAATGAAGAACCTCATCACCCCAGATGTGTTTTAACTGTTGATGAGCAATGATATACAGCCTATTATGCAGGGATAATTACCTCAGCGAATCAATTCATTGTTCATTTGGTCTTTTAATAGGATTTTTTCTGTACTAACAATCCTGGGAGCAGCCCTTGTCTGCCAGTTAATCAATTAAAAATGTACTAAATTAGATTTCATGACTGCAGCTACGTGACATGGTTAAGCGTAAGACGGATGTTGGTCTGCTGCGTCACATAAACACCAGACCTCAGAGTGCTTTTATCGACGGAGCAGTGAATTCACTTCATGAAGACTCACCCTCAGCATTCAGTAGCTTCCTGTCTTTGTAGAGGTCTGTGAGGAAGAGGCTGTGGCCCGACTGGGGTGGATTTACCCGCCCTCGAGACTCTCACACAGCTTTCAGACACAGAGATCCTCCTTGATCGTATCAACTCGAACAACAACATGAACCCGAGGTCAAATAGCTCGGTAGTCTGTGGGCCTCACTAGGCCAAACTAACCTTACAGCAGTAAATCCATCAGATTTCCAATTTGAGACTGCGTTTAGAGAGGTGTTGATTAAGCTTTGGGGCTGTAGCTCATGGTGAACATGGGTGATCAAATCCTGCTCTCTAATACTGCGTTAACAAACAGTTTTCTGTCACGTTTGCACATTCAGCCACAAACTGACCTGCCACCATCAGCGTGAAGTCGAAGCCTTTCTTCACAGACTTCCTGTGGACCTGGTTGCGTCTTAAAGCCCTGCTGTTTCTCCTGGTGAAAGACACAGAGAAAGCTGAAGAAGAAGAAGAAGAAGCGAAGAAAGGAGGTGTTTGGTATCCTCGGTCCTCAATAAGCCGATGTGAAACTCCTTCATCAATTTGTCTTACGGTTGTCTCAACTCCTTAGAATGTTTGCCTCTCTCATGAAGATTTTCTCTGCTCTCCATCAAGTGGTGGGACGCTTTTTGATGCTAATACTTTTATCTTTTCCTTAAGAACATTTCCTGAATGCCGTGGAGACTTTTACGCGATATATTGCCTCTCCGCCGGTAAGTACTTCCACTACTCATGCTCACAGTTAAGCAGACAGTTTCGAAATCGGCATTCTTGCTTGAAAGATCAAAATGATGATAGTGTTGTTAACTGGATAATCGACTGATTGGCTGGCTCAGCAATCTCAAGAACCAGCAGCTACCAGAGACAGACACCAGAAATGACTGTAGAGGCTCTGGGGATTTTTTAGCTGCAAAAACTAGCGTGGATCTGGCAGTGTCTGATGCTATAAAATTACCTAACCAGGGCTGGGTCTATAATACAGAAAATCTGCAACTCTGCATTTTTATCATTCCTCTCTGAGCAGCTGAGAATAGTCTCAATTAAATCTCTGCAGAAACCTCGGGGAACCCACAGGATACAGTCTCTCACTGTGTGGGACAGTAGCTCTCGGTCTGTAAGTTTTCCTCTCAACATCTGGCGAAATCATCCTCACCCTACAGTTTTCACGTTATCGTCGTGAATATAAATACACCTCAGGCCCGTCAGGAGCAATTCCACACACAGACAGGCTAAGTCAGCGGGCCTGAAAGATCTTAGTTTTTAAATAACTCACCTCAGGCTCTTGCAGGTCAAACCTCTTGGTCAACCTGTGGCGTCCTCATACGCTGTCATAACTTCATCACAGGCATTTCAGGCAGCCCCTGGGTGAGGATGGCATTTGTAGCTTGCCTCCGCTGCACAAAAAAAAGCCACAGGTGGTGCAGCCTCAGTCCGCTTGCCCAAGAGCCAGAGGGTGAGAATGAAAGCTGCATATAAGTCGTGGGTGATCAAAAGCTAAATCATCTCAGCAGTAAATCTCATCACTGTAGAAAATATCGAAACAAACTGAATAAACTCCAAGAAAAGCAGAATATACAAAAGATGCTGGCAGTATAGATCTACAGGTGTGAGGGGCTCATGGTTCTGAATCATCCTGAACTCTGTGTCTTTATCCAAATTTCCTGATGTTTTTTCCCCACTCTTTTGCCTATTTCTTACGCATTTCTTCCCTTAAATCCAAACTCTTTTACAGCCTATTAGGGCAGATTCTCCTCGTAGTCACAGCAGCCGTTCCGCAGTTTTCCCTCACTGCAGCATGATGGCATCCATCCTAAACCCTCACTCAGACGGTGGCGGATAAAGCTGGCCACAGGGTCTCCAGAAAGAGTTAAAAACAGCCTCAATAAGGGGAGACGGACCTCAACTAATCTTGGAAGCCTCCAGGACAGTAAACTCGCCTCTCCTCTCTCTGCTCTCAAATTTTCTCTGACCTCAGGCTCTTTCTGTTTGTGTAACTCGTGTGTGCCTTTGTTCCTCCCTGCTGTCTTAATTCTCACTGCCTTTTTACCCTGCCTCTGCTCAGCACATTTCCTGCTCACTCTGCCCCGTAACCTCCGGCTCTCCTGTTCAGACAGGTATAGGTGATCTCACGAGAGGAGGGAAACGCAGAGAGGGAGTAAAGAGAGAGAGGTGGCAATTTGAGGGAAGAAACAAGGCAGGGATGGAAGAGGCGAAAGTCTAGAAGAAACTCATTCATTCGGCCTGTGTACCCTCCCAGCTCGGACGGTTGAAAATAAAACTCATGTCAGGAGGCATCGACGTGGAGAGAGAGAGCCTCAACAGACAGAGAGGGAGAGAGTGTAGATGCTTTGTTGACCTCAGGGGTGAAAGATATGAAACAATAAAGAACTTGTTTGAACTTGACACAGAGCAACAAAAGATAAAAACACAAGTGCTACAAGTACAGGCCTGTGGTGGGATTATCAGATTGTAAAATTAGCAGCCGATCCGTAGCCTCAGTGGGTGCGTCTGTGGCGGGCGTGTGTGCAGCGTCGTAGCGGACTCTCACTGAACGGCACTGCTCACCTGGTCATGAATGAGCCAGGGGAGCCCAGAAGTTTTGTTCATTTTCAATAAATATTTTTACTCACATTTCACTGAATTAAAAATTAGGTGACGAAATCAGGAGGTGGAAGAGTACTCAGATCTCTGCTTAGTAGTACAATAAAAAAGAATCATAAAACTCATTCAGACCTACAGAAGAAGTATAGACAGTAGTGCGCTTGAGTCAAAGTGCAAAAAAAGCTGTATATAATAATATTGTTGTCAGATTAGATTGTTAATACTGACACATCAATTCCTCAGTAGCATTTTCTTGCTCCAGTTGTTGTCATTTTAACTACTTCATATAAAAATGTAATTTGGTCCTAATCTCGGTGACGGGCCCCTCCAAATGTTAGAAGACAGATCTGAGGGGTCATGAGATGATTAATGGGAGAGAAAAGAAGAAAAAGCAAAGTTCTGGTACAAACCTGTTTTTGTACTTTTCTCTTTTTTGGGGGGTTATATATTGAGTATAATCTGGCCTCTTTATTTATTTAAACAGTTATTTGAAAATGAAACCATCTGAAACGTCTCTTTGTTGGAGCTGCTAACAGTTCATTTGAAACATGATGAGGGGCCCCATCTTGCACTTCTATGTGAGAGTCACCACGCCAAAAGTCTTGTTCCACTGTTTGGTACACCAATGTGTTGTACAAAATCTTATCATATGATTTCAATAAAATATCTGATCGTTATACAGTGGTGTAAATAATGTCACGCAACTGAAGTATAAGTACTGCTGTACTTTAGTATAGTTCTTTCTATGTTATATCTTTAAATGTATTTAAGATGGAAGAATTAAAACATAAAACCCTGTGAAATACACCACAGCTCAATCCAGATAACATTTTATCTTATCTTTGGCACAATACTGATGTTGGATTTCATATTTTACTATCAATCAAAAAATATCTCAATTTGTTTTGTTCGTAGTTAAAATAAATCATGACTCTTTTTTAATTATTGCCTTAGTTTAAAAAACTTTGGGAAGCACTGGTCTAGACTGTATTGTAAAGAAAATCAGCCACCATGTCCTCTCCTCTGGTTATTCCACGTGTGTGTGTGTGTGTGGAGAGGTGAATGAGGTATACGCATTTCATGGCAGAGGTCGGACTCGATTACTTCCAGATGCGACAGCGGTATATGTGTGTGTGTATACGTGGGTGTGTCCGACTCGCTTCCATGATGGGCTGGTAGACTTAATACTCTTTGAAATAAAAGAAACTAGATTTACTTTTTTTCCTCTTTTCTTTCCTCAAGCAGATAACACCCGCAGTGATCATGCAGGATGTGACAGTCCTCCCTCTGCCACAGGAGGGAGACAGAGATCTCAAACAGGTTTATGGTTCTGGCTTTTAAACAGTCCTGGTTCCTCAGCCAATAGTCAATTGCTGATGCTAGAATAAGGTTGGGTCATTGTGGCCGAACATGGTGACAGTGTGTCAGGTGTTTGTGGAGGCGGTGGGAGGTCGATCTGAATGAAGAAAGAACAGATGTCTTGACGTACTACTACAATAGCCCCCTGACTAACCCCCCCACCTTCAGTATCTCTCAGTGGCCAGCTGTCTCTTTCTACCATATACACACACACAAACAACCACACAGACAAACTCAATCTCTGCAGGTCAAATTAGAAATTATCTTAAAAATTCAACATCTCTTACGACTACACGAAGCCAAAAAGTTGTGTCTTATATGATTCTTTCCATTCACCCCCTCACTCTCGACGCCTAATGTCATATTTTGCTGCCAATGTTAAATGTTAAAATGAGATTTGGAATTAGTAACTATTTAGATCACAGAAGTGGATTATAAACTTCAGATACAAATTAGTACAGTTGATGTTGTCTAGAGAACATATTATTTCAAAAATAAATCTATCCATCACCCTTACATGACAGATGAAAACTAGATGAAGGATCACGGTTTGATTTGTATACGTTTTGTTTTGCCTTACTTTTACATTATCATGTTTTTCCTCTTGATTTGTGATCAAACTCACAAATTATCAATACACACAAAGGATTTCCTCGGTCTATCACTGCCCTAACATCTGGATAAAGAGCTTAAAACCTGCATGAGACAGTAAAGTTAACCAAACACAGGATTGTTACGTGATTGTATAAACGCTACACAGACTCGTCGTTGCTGCTGTAGAGAGTGACTACTTTATCAAAGTTGTCCTGCCCTTTCCAGCTGGTCAAACAGAGAGAGAGGAAGAGTAGGATGTACAGCAGCAGGTGCAGAGACATTAAGGACAAACCATGACTCAGGACTAATGACGAGAATCAGGGCAGTAAGATACCTGAGGGCAACTTAGAGAGCATCTTCAAACTCACGTCTTTGTCTTAAAAGCATATAACTTAAAATTTTATGGGTTGTTGACGTTGCGAGCACTTTGCTCCCTTGTGTTGGAGCTGCAACTCACAGTTATTTTCATTATCAATTCTTAAGTTGTTCAGTGTTTCACTGTGTTGATTATTTAGTCTATAAATTGTGCAGTAGATGTAATGTTTAGCCGATTTTTTGCCTTTTTTCTAAGCCAGTGTTTTCGTGTTTCGAGCTTCTCAAATGTGCAGATTGTATGTTTCACTACATAATAGAACACTGATTTGTGTTGGTCAGAGAAAACAAAACATCTGAGGAAGTCACACTGGGCTCTGGGAAATTTTAAAAGGGATTTTATCATCAAAAAAAATTCATCGATTAGTTGAGAAAACAATCTGTAGATTAACTGATAGTGAAAATAATCATTAGCTGCAGCTCTGTGACCAAAAAAGTGAAAAAGCTGAAAACCCTGAGAGAGTTTAGAAGCACAAACAGAATATATCTGGTGTTTTACCAATCATAAACTTTTGATCGATCAACTCAACGATTAATCGACTTATCGTTTCAGCACTTAATGCACTTTGTATCTATTGCATTGAAGTGATTCATTAATAAAAATGATATTGCTACTTGTGCTGTACTACATGTTTTACTTCTAAACAAACCTCTAATGAACTCTGCACCAGCTGCTGACTGCCCCACTGCCTTTAATTTGGACGACAACATGAGAACAACAAGCAGAAGAAGAGACTTCTTCTCTGTCATTTCAGAGTCTAAATGCACCATGACTCTGTGTGTGTTTGTTTGTTTGTCAGTCAGTTTGTTGGACGGTGCCGCAGAGGCAGAGATCCAGAGACCAGCCACTCAGTCAGCAGGCAGCGCTCAGTTTCTTCCTCTCAGTTCATACAAAGCTGTGGCCTTAAAGGAAGTGACTCTCAAAAGGCCACAGCAGTCTAACTCCACTGCCAGGGTACACACAGACACACACAAACACAATACAGTTACACAAACATGTACAGGATGTAATCCAAATGAATCCAGTCCAGCAGTGTACCCATCACTCCCTGCGCCAAGGAGTTTTCAAGTGATAAGACAGCACAGCACAGACGCACAGTATGGCTGAGGAAAACTTTTAAAATCTTAACTTACCATGAAAAGACTCACTATCACACATTTGAGACTAGAGACAGGATCACTTCACACTGGTCCACCACATAACATGTTTGTATAAGATAATGTGTGTCGAGTAACCATGACAACGTGTCCTATTCGTTCAGGTGGACTTGAATATCTTCATCTAGCAGAAATATAAGTATATGACTTTAATATTACCCAGACAGAAATACAGAAGTAGCTCCTTTAAAGACTATTTCAAACTTAGACTCAACTAGTGGAAATCAGTCATCAAATGGTCGAATCGTGGTAATAACTGAGCTTAAAATCACGGGTGTGTCTCTGACCGACGACACCCAGACTGCCTACGATGCAGCAGTGAAGAGCGGTGACCTTTACCGATGACTTCTCTGCATCTCCCAGCCGTGCAGCTGACACTTTCACACCATTAACCCTGAATGCTTCCCCTAAATCGTTCCCTGCCGACCAGTAAGTGAGGCAGGAGAGGGTGGGGGGGAGAGATAAGATTGGAGAGGTGAGGGTGAAGCGGAGGGGTATACAAAACAACATAAATGGACCCTCAGCCCCCCGACCCCCTCCTCTTCTGTTTTCTCTCCTTGGAGATGCAAAGGCCTGCATGCACTTGGCTCTTAGACATGCTAATCTGACAGCATGTAATTGCTCAGGCAACAATAAACTGTCACTGAAGGACACTTGGCCATCGGAGGCCAAATTTTAGCATCCGCCTCATTCACCGACAATGAACACTCATGGAGCAATGTTCAATCTTGAATGGTATCCATGAACAATTAGTAGAGGGTTTCAGTCAACTACAAATGTTGTCAGGATAAGAAGAAAAAATACTTGCTGAAGTTAAAGGATTTTCCCAATATTTTCTTGGTAAACAACTGACTGTGACAAACAAGTGGTGTGAGCCATTTATGTTATTCCTCTGTGCCATAAACTCACCATTCAAAACACATCAATCACCCAAATGTTGCATCACTCGACGACATGTTCCTTCTCACAATGAACACGCAGCACTGAAGCTCATTTTCAGTTGATTTCACGGTTCCTGTCCTTACAAGCAAATACTAACAGAACAAATGTGTATTAATCCGCAGCTTAAATAGTCTCCAATAAATACACTGCTTAAGTAATTATGGCTAAAAACTATAGTACAGTTGTTTACAATTATTTCACTTTTTTAAAAACAAAGCCATATATCTATGACCTGTTTGAAAAGGTTAAAAGTATTCAGTGGGACCTAATGGGCTTCAGGCTGAGCAGGAAACCAAATCAATGTGTTGATTTTGGTTTCATTTACTTAAGTTTCTATTTATTAATTGACAAATTGGATTAAATACATAGCATATCTTGTTCATTGTGACTGGACTGACTCGTACCAAGTATCTGTCGCCAGCATGGATGACCAAACTAAAGAAAAGAGCAGCTAACAACAACAATCACAACTAAAGGTCCTAATTTACCGCTTCTTTTGTCGACTGAGTTTCTGAATGAGAACAACTTTGTTATTTTTTTTAAAAGGCAGATTTACACCAACTCAAGTTCTTAAGAATCAAATGCAAGACTTCAGAGTTTCCTGGTGAAAAATTTACCTTTGTGTGAGATTGATTGAAGTATAATTTGATTTTTTGCAGTTTATTACACTGAGAACAGCCATGAAATAATTTTAATTCATTTGTTTCATTGCATTAGTGCTCAGACTCCTGATCCCTATTTCCACACAGAATTTGTAATCCCTAACATATCAAGGTTGACCAAATACTTTAAAAAGATTTTCAGAGAGTCACACCATCTGGGTCAGCCTCCACATTTTTAGAAAAGCTTTTGAAATGTGAGCAGAGACAGGATTTTACATCAAGCGCTGTTAGGTATAAATCCAAGGACTTTAAAAGAGAAGAGAAGGAGTGGAGTTGGGTCAATACACTCTCTCTGTTGGATCACTGGGTTTACATGCATGTTTTACATATAAAATGAAAGTATGCATGTGAAACTCCAACTGTCACAGAGGAAAACACCCAAAGAAAACTTTGTAGAGACAGAGACATACCACACACACTAAACAGACAGACGCGGGATCTATCCTATATGTTTTTAAGGGCTCACAGCATTTAAGGTGATTATTGTGGCTGTGTGTCATGTTGTGTTAACAGATGGAAGGATTACTCAGAGGGTCTAATATAGGGTGTATATGTAGTGTTATGTGCTAATTTCGCTGTCAAAACTTCTGACAAGACCAGTTTGTTTGTCACACCTTTTATTTCCTCCTGTTTGTTTCTATTTCTACTGTTTGTATTTTGTGATGTGATGAATAAGGGAGTATAAATAGTCCTGTACAAGCAGTTGGCCATTACTGTCTTATTGTATGTTACTGGAGATTCATGAGTTGCTTTTTCTAAACTCTGGCGGGGCTTACGACAGTCCTATGTCAAATCTAATTGAAACTGGTCACAAAAAGTAAGATATCAATTTATTCAGCACCTCAACAAGCACTGCCCGCTTGGTTGTTCGCTAACAATTATAAACTGATGCTGCAGCCATGCTGTTTAAACTGAATAGACTTTATTTTTCATCCTAGTGGAGATCTGAAGTTCCAAAGATACCAAACGAAATAAGCAAATGTGGCAACTGTCTGAAAATGTGAATAAGATAATTTTATAAATAATAAAATGTATGCAGCATTTGGGAAATACTTATTACTGGTGTTTCTATGTTGGGGAAAAACTTTGTGTTACTAAGGTACATGACCAAAGAAGAAGATCAAGACTCTGGTCGGCCACTTCCTTCTTTTCTTAAAACCTTCGTTTTAGAGCAGGAGCCACAGGGGCCCAAATCATTTCTAACAACACCCCACCCAACCCCGAGACGCGCCTCAGCTGGTCCTCAGTGGAGCTGGTGAAGGTCCCATCTGTGGCAGCGAGAGTGTGTTTAAAGACAGAGACGGAGATGCAGGGAGGGTTGAGTGTATCTGAAGTAAAGTGACATATGCACGGATGCAACGTATCTGCTCAACACCACACTACTGCTGCAGGAAGAAACTAGTGTGTGTGATGTGACGACGACTCTATTTCTCCGATGGGGAAGACAATATAGTTCGATAATGTGAAAATATTTCCACAAAATTACCTTTAATTTGTTACCACTTTCTAATAGTTCGCTTTGTAAAGAGCAAGTGTTACGAATTTGTACCAGTAACTTAGTAAAATTTGCCATGGCTTCATTCAGTCACTGTCTCATTTTCTTTAATCAGCCATCAACTTCTTCTGTAGTTATAAATGTTAATAAGTCAATACAAGAGTCGTTCATCAGTCCCTTATGGTAAAGTCTCACTCTAAACAGCAAAGTTAGTGATTTATCTGCAGTTATTAATGTTGGTGGTATTAAAACAATCTCACGGTAAAAATATTCTTGTAATGTTAATATACTGTTATTAAAAGGATTGGTCCAGATGTTCTGCACACAGAGGAGCGCTCACCTGATGAACTAAAGAGCTAGAAAAGAGCTGAGGAGGATAAACATCACGACATTTTCCACAACTCGCCAACACAAGGTTTTCATCAAAGACCTATAATCAGATCTACAAAGCATTAATATAATTTATTAACCATTAATAGCGCCATTGATAACTACTTGCTTCATGCATTATAAGAAAAGTAATCTCTTAATCCGACACTGTGGCAATTCAGGTTTTATTTTCAGATTAATTTAGTTTCTACACAAAATCACAGATTTGTCTCAGAGGGTTTCTGCACAACACCGACACCTTCTCCTCTGAGCCGCCTCGATGCAGACTTGGAAAACGCCACCGACAGAAGAGAAAACAGCAGGAACAGCAGAGGATGGATCCTTTCATAAAGCAGATAAAAATAAATACATTCTTTCCTTTTACAAAACAAAAAGTTGAATTCATGAGCTTATGAAACAGACTCCTTTTCTAAATTTACACTAGGTGTTGTTTTGGCTTCTGCTGTTTGTGCTGTTGTTAGACTGTGTAAACATTGACCATTATCCTGTAGCCGCCACTTGTGTATACAGTAACTGTTATTCAGCGTAAAGCTACACTGACTCACTATAATTAAATAAAGTACAAAACATATAATATTAAGACATGCTCAGTGTATTTGTGGCTGTGTTAGATTCTGTCTGCTGAGGCTCCATCAAAGGAGAGACATGGTCGTGCTGCTTTCTGTGATCGATTTCTTCGAGGCTGTTGTTTATTTCTAATTCTGTAAACAAAATCTGAGGTTGAACAGCTACTAATGGACCTCGTGGTAGAGACCTTTAACCAACTGCTGTTTCCAAGATCAATACGAATCCATTTTAGTCCCATTTTAAGCAATGTGACTAACCAGCTGCTAATGGACCTGTGGTGAGACTGACTGAGATGACTGTGGCAATATGACATCAAAACACTGACATTTTGCTCAGGTAGGACAGGATGTCTCTACAATGCTGACCTATTATTTTAGAGGTGGTATCCTTCATTTGACCCTTCTGTAGCTTCACTACATCAAGGTGACAGATCTCAGCAGACTGTCGATAAAACTGTGATTTTTCTCTTCAGTTTCTGATCTGTGATGAAAATGTTCAGGAATATCTACCCACACACGCAGAATAATCCACCCCACAGGATGGTGGGTGGTCAGATGGTGCCGCCCACCGCATCGAGAACCGATGAATCAGATTTTTTTTAAAAAGAGGATCATTGCCTGGGCAACGCAATATCACATGGGCGAAGTGACGGAGCTTTCTAGGCAATGAGAGGAAAGGAGACATGAAAAAGGAAGAGGAGAGGGAAGGGACATGTGAAAATATTGATTTAGGAACCCCAATATCAGTTATAATTTTCATAGATATGATCTAATCGTTAAGTCGGTCATACGAAAAGACACAGGAGCCCTCCTTCTTCTCCTCCTCCTCCGCTGCAGCCTGGATGGTCCAGAATATGAGATATTTTCTCAAAGTGTCCATCAGGTCAGATGCAGTGAGCAGGGGAGTGAAGAGAGGATGACAGCCAACAACCAACCTACAGTGTGTAAAACTGTAGTAATCTGAATAGTGAACACGAGTAAAGCACTATACATGTAGGAGTGGAGGGATCAGTAAAATCATATCACTAATCCAGGTTTCCACAGATCCTACCATAAGCTTGTGTGTGTGTGTGTGTGTGTGTAAAAGCAAAGAATATACCATGACCACAATGACTGGATTTGATCTAACCAGAATTTCTGGGAGAAAAGAAATCTGTCTGCAACCTGATGAAGACTAATACAACAGTCCTGCAGTAAACCCTCTCTCCATGAAGGATAGGTGTTTAGTTTTTGTTGAAACTGAATCAAAGAGGCGTTGATTCAACTGCAGTACACCTGCTTTGGAGGCTGTAGTTCGAGGTTGTTCTGCCATGTATTGCGCTGTTTCTGAGAAGTCTTTCTCAATATTTAGCCAATGCATTTACAATATGAGTAGAGAAATGACACTTTGTGTAACACAATCCAGCCTCGACAGCATCACCTACTACAGCTTGAAACACACAACAATAAATCAGCACTTCTTCAGACAGGTTTATTCTACAGCTGTTGTATAGATCTGCATTAGTTTTAGTAGGTACCCATTAAAATGACACCTGCAGGATATGGTTTTAGCTATATGTGGAATGGCTATGCAACGTCACAGAAAAGCATTTACCCAAGTCCACTCTATAAGAGGCAAATACTGTGTTTTTAACATTTATCGAAAGCTTAGTTACTAGTTTTTGACACATATTTAGATTGATAATTTTAAATGCAATCAATGAATAAGTGATGACAGTACTATTAGAGGTTAATATAAGACTTTACTGATCCCTAGTTGAAAAATCACAGGCTCTCCAGCAGCATATAAAGTGATTAACTCCACTTTACGAGCTGCAATATTACAGTGATGCACACGTTAACGCATCAGCACTATACCCTCTGATATACAGCATATGATTCTGAAATGGACCAGTCTTCGAGTACTTTTACTTTGGTACTTTATTTCACCCGAGTGTATATACATGGTTAAAATGCTATAAATGTTCATGTAGTAGAGGAGAAGCCTGCCTACTGATGCTGTGTTATTCTGCATCAGAAATTATCTAGTGTTTACTTTTCATTTCTCAACATTCAACCTTTATGCCTCAGCGGCCCTTTGAATCATGTCACTATTTGAATCTATCATGTTCACTGAATCATCCAGCACACTCAGCACATGCAAATACTCTTCCACTGTCATCAGACAATCATGATCTGCAATGAGGAAGCGGTAGAGGAGGAACGGGGTCATCGAGACGCGACCTCCCTGCAGGCCCGTGTGGCAGCTGTGTCTCTGCTGAACAAAGGATCGAAGTGTTCACCACGGGCGCCAACAGCGGCGCAATCGTAAACATGAGTCCAATGACCGATAATCGCGAATAATTGCAGGCAGGAGCAGTATAGAGAGACACACATTACATATAATAATAATAAGAGAGGATGAGCCGAAGGATAGTCTTACAAGTAGCCTGGCTGGCTGCTCGCCTCTCGTGACGCCGGCCTGCTCTACATATGCGTTCAAATGAAACCACCCCCCAACCCTCCTCTCCTCTGCGCTCAGTCAGTCTGGTGATGAGCGCTCAGCCTGTATGGCATGGCTGTACTCACGAGCATGGTGTCTTTAATAGAGCTGACGCGCACATCGGAAAAGGCAACAAAGGAGATCAGAAACGTAAATACTGCTGATGCTGCTGCGACCGGAGGCCACGCTGTGCGACACATGCCTGATAACACCTATTACATATGCATTTTCAACCGCACTTAAAAATACAAACAAATAGATAAATGACGTCTCTACCTCTGTGCTGTCCCTCTATTGGCCATTACAGGATGGATGAGGAGGAGGCGCAGGCAGGGATGCGGAGCGAGCTCAGAGAAACAAGAGATACGAAGCAGTCACTGCATTGATCCTCAGTAAACACTGACTGGGTGAATCAAACCAGAAATCATCTCACCTGTTTTAACCGGGACATGGCTTTTGTAACGGATGTTGGTCGCCATGTTGACCGCTCTCTCCTGATTCAACCGGAAGGATGGCTCACAGAAAGCGGCCCTCGTTTAGCCTCAGCCTCGCCTCCAAACCCCGAGAGCAGCGGGAGGGTGGGCTGAGCGACAGATGAAAGCCCCTCCTCCTCCCTCACGGCCCAACAACACAACGCAGAGTTGTATAAGGGGAGGAGGGTCTCACAGGCGCCACGAGGGGTTAAGGGTCAAAACCAGCCTCACTGACATCAATGGCATTTTTACTTCTTCATGATCTCACAATCATATAGTCATAAATAGATTTCAGTTTTGAGGGTGCTGCTGAATAGTAGGTCAGGGTTGCGCGTTCCAGGAAAATCTGTCCCAAATACAGAGAGACTGTAAACAGATATCAGATCGACAATCATGGGTGAACACACAAAATCTATTGACATCACAGAAAACATCTGAATCTAAATGATAAATGATAACCCAGGACTACGAAGACAGACAACTGCATTCGCCAGTTTTAACTTTCTCCCTGCTTCAAGATATTTGTACTTGACTGTAGAGTTTCTACTCTTCGCTTTTTGCCATAAGATACAAAATGAAAGACTTTTTTATTAAAACCTACAGCCGATGATATTTTGACACAACAGCTCAACAAGACAGAACATAGATAAAAACATTTTCAGTGTCTCCTCATGACGAAAGGCTGGGAAAGGCATGGAACCAAGCTGAAGCTCTCAGCACATGTAACTGAAGCACAACAT
>BRZM01004312.1:31966-57442 GCA_033238685.1 Lates japonicus
TGGATACTTTCCATAATATTGCATAAGAGCCCACCACCGCCACGAATCCGGCGTTAAGACATCCAGTACCACTTGAGATGATAAATCATGTCATTTGTCGTTTATTTGCACCAGTTATTTTCAACGCAAGAAGACAGCTCTGATGACCTGTGCACGGTACAACAGCACGGATATACCATCTGCCAAAATAGAAATGGTCAAGGCATTTGATGGCGATTAATAATACAAGGAAATCAAAACAAGAGGCAGAATTATCTACAACGCACATAAAAAACAAGAATGGATGAAGAATGGTGATCAACCTAGCTTAGAGACAATGCATTATAAGAGGGAAAGTAAATGACGAAAATGCAATATCAGATGTTATAATATATTGTATGAATAGTAATATCAGGTAATATCAGAATGTTCTGATAAAGCTACGATTGTTTTGCTTGTCCTAAAGAGCAGGCACTGCAGGAACCATAATCAAAATTATTTCACCAAAGAATAGTCAAACATCCTACCCATCAATACCACTACCTCCCCTTTGAAATTTTTAATAAAGGAATGTCTCCATTTTACCTTTTTAAATTTTGTATTCATGCTTCACTTGTGTGTGGTAGATGCGACAATGATTTTCTGTTTAAAATAGAATCCATAATATGCATCTTTTCTTCTACTTGTACTTGTAGTGTACTTTATTTGTACTACCTTTCAGCTTAAAGTGAGTTTCCGAATTTCTATGTCATCAGAATAATGAAAGCTGTTGTTCATTACCGCAGAAGCTGACGAACTATAGTTATTGTATTGTCATCTAAATATATATTACAAATGGATGCATTCACTGTGTCTGGAAACATCACATGGATGTAACAACAGCTGCCACTCTGGAATTCAAACAGAAAGTAAGACAGCCTTATAGACTAAATAGGAGGGTGTAGTATATTTAATTTAAAGCCCTATGGAGGAAAAGAGGAGTGAGAGGCAGAGAGGTAGTACACTGTGTGTGTGTGCGTGCACAAAGTTCTGAAAGAGTCAGAAACAAAGTTCTCACTGTCCTTCATTCAGAGGGCCAACCGTGAAGAAACAAGTTAAAACAAAGGAGCTTTTCACTGGCAATTCTCAGGGACAGATGTCAAAAGACATGGTTCTAAGCATCAGTCAGTATTTTCTTTTGTTTTCTCCAGAGCAAACCTCAACCACAATGGTTCATGTAATGGAGCCAAAAAATGTCAAATGTTGCTTTCCTAATTTTGGGACTTTCATGCAATTGTAGTGTATAATAGACAGTAAATGAGTCAAACAGAGAGCCTGGAAGTGAGCGCAGGTTTTCTCGGACAGAGCAGCCCTGTTTGAGCCCTTATGTGGCTTTGTTTTCTCAGCAAGTGAGCTTCCAGCGGCGTAAAAGCAGATACTGTGTGGGGAAGAGATCGGGTATTGTTGTGGGCAGGACCCAAAACAAACAGTGCCTGCAGGACCCAGTAGAGGAGAGCGTGACACCTGTATCAGAGATTCCTTTCCCTCTGATCCATCATTTACAGATCCAAACATGGATGCCAGACATCTCTATGCAAGACAAGAGAATTTGGGAACTGTGCAATCTAGTGGGAAAATAAACACATATCATACAGAAAAATGAAACAATAAATAAAATTGAGTCAAACAAGTCGAATCAGAGCAAACAACTAGATAAAGGCAATAAAACAGGAAAAACTGAACTGAAAGCGTCAGGGGCTTGGGATATTCAAAGTTAGATAGGAGAGAAAGTGTAACAGCCTTATAAAGAATCTAGAAATATCACCTGGTCATTGCACAAAACATGAGTCCTGAACCACAGATCTCATCCAAGCCAAAATGGCTGTTTACTTAAATTATCTGTTCCCAGAATATGTGCGTAGTACAGCCCACACACCTATAATCAAGACCTCCAGGGATCATCAGATGTCAAAATCACTGCTCCAACCCTGTTGTCTCCTGCTGACGTACTGTACACACAAAGCCTTAATCCCAATGTTGCACCAGCCTCCTCCTCCTTGAGTTGTACGCAGCACGGAGATGTTGGCAGGGAGCCATTTTGATTTTATGACCATCCTGTCGGGCTATAATACAACCCCTCTGCCTCTGCCAATTTCCCTGTTACAGGCCACCACAGCCACAAAGTGGACAAACAATGCCACACAAGACCTAGTATCAGGTATTAATTAAAAAGCAGTCAAGATTTATCGCCTTGTGTTTCTGCAATATTCACCATAAATATGAAGCACACGCAGGAAATATTTACAGTGTTGGCTGATACATCAAACTGTAAGGTGGAGGCCGCTGCTGTTGTCCAGTTAGAAATGGGATAGAAATGACACAACTTGTATAGTCAATGCCAGACATGTATTTTCAGTCAGGCTCACTCACTTTGTGGAATAGCAGGGAAGAACACACGAAGGGTAGCCCAAGAGGGTCATCGGCACAGATATAATTACATACCAGTGAAATGTCAGTCAATTACAAAGCGTTTTCGCAACTGCACATCACGAACTAAACTAGAAACAGGGTAAAACCAATATTATAGGCATCAACCGCCTATCATGAGGAATAATATTTCATGATTGTTCATTCTGAAAGCAACCCACAAAAATATGAATGATCAACACCTGCAATGACAAAATGAATTCTGGACACAACACTGAAAGAAACAATGCTGTGAAAGACAAGACAAAGGGACAAACATGGGAGGGTTGAGGGTGAACAGTAGTCCTGACATTCAACAGGTGACCACACTATACAGTTTCAGAGAGCTGAGGACAGATGACTACAACGAATTTAAATAGAATAATACTTGAAGTAGAAACATGCACTATATTCTGTAAACTAACAACGGAGAGAGAGAGAAAACATCGAAACAAAACAACTCAAATCAACTTGACACTAATCAGCCTTGATTGAGAAAAAGCAAGACTGAAACACAGGGGACCAGAGACTACAGCACTTTTACGTAACGCTTATGTAACCTCATGCCAGCTTCTGCAGAGCAACATGGAACGTACCACACTGATGGTATTTCTGATTAGCTTTCAGTTGCTTTCAAACCTACAATATAGAGACAACACCTTGAGGAGCAGGGCCCTTTTTCCACATCGCAGAGTTTAGGCGAAAGGAAAATCTTGAGTATGGTGAGCGCTATAAATTTTCCTGAGTGCTCTCTGTCTCATGAAATTCCTGTAGGTCCAACTGTGTGTCTACACCATGAATAAAAGTACTGATTGGTAACTTCTACATCCATTTCATGTAGTTACTTTTATGCAAAAATGTCTGTTTAACAGTGGAAAGAACAAAAGAAAAGATGTTCACAGAGTTCAGCCATTATTGAACCAGCAGACACTAGCTTCTGAATTCGAACGCAGCATTCTTCCCAAATGTTTTGTATACAAGGCCCCCACAACATATAATAAGTTTAACCACTTGAAACACCCAAGTACAAAGAGCAGAGGAGAATTTCACCAAGCTATAGATTTAATATACCTAAGCACATCCCATTGGCTAAACACATTCTAGGAAAACCCTGACAACATTTTCTCCAAATATTTTCATTTTGGAAATTTGGTTTGATATTGTACTTTGGGTTGGAAAGTAGATAAGAGTGCGAAAATAATTTATATGAAATTGTTTCTTTAACAGCAGAATATAAAACTGAACCATAAAACTAACTTATATCATATCACATCTCCCACATCTAAAGAGAAATCAAGCACCTGTGGATCTGAAGAATTTAACTGTCCAGCCAATGAACTGTAAAATATGAGTTTGGACAAGCAAAAATATGATTCTTCCTACATAATATAAAGGGCCAAATTTTAGATAAAGAAAAGAAATACTGTAACAAATCTAATGTAATCTCCTGTTGTAAATCTATACCAGTATTTCTAAAACTTCATGAAAGGTTCCATTGCATTCTGTTTGAAACAAAGAGAAAACTTTCTCCACAGTCTTCGCCCACAGCACAGTAAAACTAGACTTCTGTTCAAAATAAACAACATCAGTCTCACACATGACGCCTGCCAACAAATGTTAGTATTTACACTCAGAAAAGACAACTTAGCTGTGTGTTACTGTATTTATTTGGTACAAATACATATTACACCTCAATGGTGTGACGAAGACAAACACAGAGATTCAAACATGGCAGAAAAAGCTGATTCCTTTGCTAGATTCTCCTTTGACTTACTCTAGTTTCCAGGACTTGTTCTAAGCAACCTTAAGACACATGAGAACAATGCCTTCAACTAACTGGCCTCCTGCCTGCAGGAGTCTGAGGGGGTGAGGGTTCAATACCTGATCTAGGGGGTCTAAGGGACGAAATTCACACCAGCCTCAAAACACAAACAACACACACACATTTTCACATACACATGCCCACTGTATAACTTAAAGCCAGGGAGCAGGAGAAAAGAGTTTAGTGTTACGGTGGGATCACTCAGAGACGGAGGATGACCCACCAGAGGAAAACAAAAAGCAGTTTACCCCACTCCAACTCAGAGTCTACAGAGCAAAACCTCCTGGTCTGAATGACTCCCAGCACAGGCTCCTGATACAGCAGCACAGGAAAGCAGGATTAAAAAACACTTGAATGCATGCACAGGACTGCATCAGATATATCCAGTCAGAGTGAGAAATGATCAAGACCGACCAGAAACAGCTGATTTGTTTCTAACGGGAGGTACTGCGGGAAGCCCCGCAACTCAAGTGTAATTGAGAAAATTGGCATGTGATCACAAGCACTTATGCAAGTGCACATGCACACACACACACACACACACACACACACACACACACAACGCACCCGGCTGTCTGGGCTACATTAGTACAAAGAAGATCCACCCAACTCCCCTCTGAATGTAATCTTGTATTTAATGAGATCGAAGGAGCAGTGCGTTGAGTCGAAGATTTCAAACTAGCACTGCTGCACTGAAGCTTGCAATCAAATAGTCCCAACCAAACCCAACGGCAAAAGTGACCTATTAAGAAAAGAAAAGTCTGAAACCATCAGTTGGTCCTCACAAACCGCTGTTTTCAAGGCACCAAGTAGGTTTGCCTTTTGAGAGCAGATGATTGGGAGTAAGAATGTCAAAGGAGGAAGAACGCGATTTATTAGTTTTTAAAATCTGCAGGAGCAGCGCCCCAGCACAATGACTGCTGAGGCAGAAAATAAAGCACAGGATCCAAGGTCAAGACAGGCAGGAAAGTTGGCACTGCACAGCTCAATTTGCACTTGCACTCACAGGAACACACAGGAGCTGAGAGGTAAAACAGTGAACACCTGCCCTACCCAGGCACCAGCGACTAAAACAAGAACAAAAATCAACACTTGTCGCACGACTCTCCATCAATTGAATCAGCCCACCACACTGACCCCTCCAAGCCTGCTGATCCTGACCGCCAGCCACCTGTGTCCAAAACCTGCTCACCTCACACATGACGAAGAAACCTGACAATACAGGTCAAATTGAACAGTCTAACTGATGTCCAATGGTTATCTCACAGGAGGCCACCAACACAGGGCACAGAAACTGAGGGACAAACATGGAGTGGAGGGAGGGTCTGGATATGGACGGGGAAGAAAGGAGATTGAGGACGATGAGGAAGAAGAGGAAAACAGAAGGAGGAAGAAGAACTTATTTATCACAAATGAAAGGAATCGAGAGAGCCATTCTCAGTCTGCCACCCATTATTTCAAAGAGATATCATAGATCGCGTCGAAACATCTGGCTGGTCAACCTTCGCGGATCATCGTGCGCACAGGGTCAAGATTTGACATGCCGAACTTCTAGTGCAGTTTGGGCTTGATGCATCCAATCAAAGAAAATCAAATTTCAAAGTGTAAAACTATCAAAGGAACAGCATACTCAGTCAGTATAAAACTTAGTTCTATATTCAACCTTCAAAGGTAGTAAAATCCTACCCAACATTACGGAAAAAACCAAGACAAGACGAACAACATCAAGGTAGCCTCAGGCACCACCAAGCACATGACTCAGATGTCTGAGCTTTCTCCACCAACACACCAAGCCCCAAATATTTAAAATGTTTGAACCGATGTACAAAAAATAAAATAATAAATAAGATAAATTGTTTGTATTTATTACAAGATAAACCTGAAGTTGAAAAGAGAATTTGTTGAAATGACTTAACAAGAATGATTATGAAGATCCATGATTTGTAGGAAATAGACACGTGAAAAGAAATCTGTCAAACATGAATACTTTAGATTTGGTTTACCAGACCTAGTCTAAGGTAATTGTTGTCTGTGCCCAAAGTTGAGAAAAACCAGTAAAGACTAGATATAGCCTCCCACAGACAAGGACTGGCAACTGACTGAGGAGAGGATCAGCCCCCAACACACCTCCTGTGCACCATGAGCTACAGATCAAAGGACCCTGGCACAAATGGCACAGAGCAACTGTTATATAATGAGAGATGGCGCAATGGCAGCTGAGGAAAATGTGAGGCTGGACTGAGAAGCAGGCAGCACTGAGAGATGTTGAATGATGGGAAGTCTGCACCTCTGTAGCCTGAGCCTGTACAGGGAGTGGTCTGTCCTGCCAAGGAATGTCTTGTCACACATTGCAGGAAACTCAATGAGCCAGGCTTGCCTCCTGGGCACCTGAGGGGCCTATTTACTGAGAGAAACAAACGTGAGAAAGTACCCAAAACAACAATAAACACTGAACAAGGTCAATCATCACATTCTGGCTCAGGTCTGCTGAGTTTGACCTGGGCAGTGCCTGCCCCAAAGCACCAAAGGGACCGCTTGGCAGGAATCAGCAATGGCACCTAGAGCCTACCAGAGCACCGACCAGGTCACTTGTTTGGGATGCATTTGCCTCCTGACTCAGAGACATCAACATGGAGACGTCAAGAACACGTTTGAAAGATCAGATAACTGTCAGAAACAGCATATGTTGACAACGATTAAAACCGATGACAAATGAACAAACAGCCTTAGTATGTATAAAAATAATAAATGTGAGGCAGATAGCTCAATCTTCTGTATTTCCTGGACAATAATGGCTTGTCCAGAATTACCATTGCTTAATTAAAGCATCTTTTTTTCATGTCCATTTCTACACGAAGCTAAAATAATCTATGTTTCAGCTAGAATAGAATCTAAAGTGGTGTGCTTTGTGCGTACTGTCCATTTTGTTGAAGGCAGCAGCTAATAGTTTTGCATACAGTGGAATGTCTGTTAAGGGAACAATTAGCAGAGCATGTGAACAAAATGAACTCTACTGGACAGATAGTGTTGTGGACAGCTCAGCAGTAAAGAGGTCAGATCAGTGTAATACTGCTGCCACGTTATCATTTCCCCCTCTGCCACTATTAGCTAATAGCTATATGATGTCCAACAGTAACCTGGATAAAATGGAGTACTTCTACAAAATCAAACAAAAGCTATGCCAAAACTATAATCAAGACAGCTGACTTGCTGCACCCTGCCAGCTGGATCAAAAGTCTACATGCTTGGGGGTTTTCTGTAGTTTGGGGCGGGGGTCAGAGCTAGCAGGAAACATGGTTTTGTTCATCTTAAGTGCCAGAGGAACACTCAGAAGGTTTGAGGAAGGTCAAGACACAGAACAACACTACAGAGCACAATTCAACTGGTAGGTCCCTTAAGGACAGCACAGTGGAGGAATTTCACCTCTGATGCTGGAGCAACTTGTATACTGGTGAAACCACAGTTTCAATCACTGAGGTCTCAGATTTTAACACTGTGACAAATACTGAATCCTGTTGTCTTTGGAAATACAGGAAGAAAAGTGCGTGTCCTGAATACCCTCTTCTCTTCCTAAGATGCTGCATCAGCGATTTCAGGCAATCTGACTGTGGGAGCTTTGAACAAAACAGACTCGCAGAGCTGGACTCCGGTCAGCCGACCAGCCCGAGCCTGCCAGACCACCGGCTCCGAGACCTGAATGAGAGGTAGGTGGGAGGTCTGGGCAGGCGGCGGCTGGTGGGGGGAGACAGGCCGACTTCCAATTAAAAACACAGTGGAGTGAGAGGAAAAAGTAACTTGCAACTAAAGCCCCACACACTGCCCACATACTTCTGAACTAGAACCACAACTAATGATAATTTTCATTATCTGTTAGTCTGATGATTACTTTCTCAATTTATCTCTAAGGCTATAAAATGTCAGAGAGCAAGTAAAGATTTTTTTTGTCTGACCAACTTTCTAAAACCCAAATATACTCAGTTTTTTATGATATAAAACAAAGAAAAGCCAGAAGCTATAGCCCAAAAAATATTACCAAAATAGTTTCCCATTCATTTTCTATTGATCAGTTAATTGACAAAACTCTAAATTGAGACGTAAAAGCACAAACTGTACTATAGGTTGTTTTAATTTACTTAAAAAAATTTTTTTTTTTGCTACCACAAACAGTAACATCTAAAGGAATACTGACGCTGTATTAGGGAGCAGAGTAAGGACAGGAAAGGAGAGGTGTAACACAGAGGCAGGAAAATCCTATTAACTCATCTTGCATGTGAGAGGTTATCAGCTGAACATGTTGCTGCAAGGGGTGTGTGTGTGTGTGTGTGCGCTGTATTGTACTACTCTGTCCTTCCCCTTCTGGACAGCAGGAAGCTGAGGAGCGTGCAGGCAGGCAGACACTTGGGTCAGCTCCAGCAGGAAGTATCTGGGATGGGTTGAGACTGGATGAGATGTGCTACATCTATATCATATACAATACTCTTTCCCTACGCCTGTGCCTCCTACTGTTTCCTCTCTTGTGTTATTCCTCCCTGTGCTTTTGAACAATCTGGCTGTATCATCAAAAGCACAGGAATGTAAGCCATACATCACTGCAATTACACAGGGAAGTACATGTGTGCTTTATCACACAAACACATGGATGCCTGACACACCAGGCTGCCAATAAGAGTGGTTAAGTGATTTTGCTATTATTAGTGTATTATTCAGTGATCTGCTTTCTAATGGCAAAACCATAGACCTGCTGATGGGATAAAAACAAAACACACAACATCCTGACAACAAGTGCTTAATTATTTCAGCTTTATCCTTGAGCCAAGAATGAAATCTATCCATTGCGTCTGTGTATCAAACTCACCCTTCTCTTCAGGCGATCCCTCTCCCTCAGTGTCAATGTGTCAGCCTTGGCAATAACTGGGACTATATTGACTTTGCTGTGGATGGCCTTCATGAACTCCACATCCAGAGGCTTTAGACTGGGAAAGAGAAGGAAAGTGGAGAAGGAGAAAATAAGATCAAAAGAAGAGAGGTCAACTAAAAGGTCAGATTTATATGTGTAGATAGGGAACTACAGTTCATACTAAATACCCCTCTCTTCATCATAAGGGGAGCACCAAAATTGTTCTTCTGGTCAGCAGAAGTGTATGCTAAGTAACAAACGACAGTAACTACTGTTAGCTACAAAATGTTTATGATGAAACACTGGCGAACAGCTTTACTAACGAGTGAGAGCTGCTTTATTTTGTAACAGAGGGGGCTATGAAGTATATTTTTCAGTCTCATTACTTGGGGTAATCTCGGATGTACTGGTTTAGACATGACTAACTCGAATGGGGAAAGATAACATCGACTTCAGCTCACAGTTGATGTCTGTCAAAGTGTGCGTGTGGTTGTTTGTTTACCCATGTCCAAATGGAGATATGAAGTAGAAGCAGCAGTGCACCCTGTTGTCCACTATGTGTCTTCGGTTCAGCCCACTCTCATCGTGGAGGTATCGTTCAAACTGATTGTCAATGTACTGGATGATGGTCTTGAAGCTGACACCGGAGGTAAACAAACAGAGAAAACAGATATTAAGCCTCCATAATCACACAAAATGACCACATGAATACTATTCTATTCTACCAAATGGCAGAGACTGACATTGCTAGCGTCACGGAAAGAAAGTCATAAATGTAATTTTGAAGGAACTCGAGTAGTAAGTTGAGGAATATCTAGTTGAGAAGAACCAGGTAAATATTTTAGGACTTCTTGGGTAATGACCAGTGTGTGACTTTATATGTCATGAGAAAGTTTTACACCATTTTTTTAAATGACTTTTTAAATAGCTGGTAAGATAAAGACAAAGTTTAACTGATTAATGCATTTAATTATCCTCTAAGATAGAAACAGATTTCTCAGTCCAAGAGCCTATAATGCAGTCCTGAATAACAGCTACCTCACCAAATTTGGCTTAATTTATTTACTCTTGAACATCATACCCTAAGTATTGATCAGGCAACACTGAACAAATTCTACATAGAGAAAGGGGAAGTGACTATTTTTCTTAATACTCTCATATAGTTATTTCCTGAGTACATGTGTGCAGCAGTGTAAAAATACAGTTATGCCAGGACAATCCACAGGAAATAGATCTCGGACAAGGAGGCTACATCGACACCAAGGGCATGAGGACCCCACACGTGCACACACACACATACAGTTCAAGGAAACCTAGACATAGGGAATGTGGAGGGAGGAGAGATAGAAAATAGGGAGTTTAAGAAGAAATCTGAGAAAGGGAGTTATTGAGGACAGGAGGGAAGGATGAGACAGCATGCTGGACAGGAAACATGTTATCACTCCTCACTCCTCCACAAAACACACACACACACACACCAGTCCTGGCTGTTGATGGCATCGCCATATCCAGGGGTGTCGACCACAGTGAGGCGAAGCTTTACCCCTCTCTCCTCAATCTCCACAGTTGATGCCTCAATCTGCACCGTCCTCTCAATCTTCTCTGCGGAGTGGAAGTACAAGAATATGTGATGGTTGCATAACAGAGGAGACAAGTCGGGACTCAAGTGGATTCATAACACTGAAATCCAAAATTTTCTGTCTGAGCTATTACACAAGCCTCTCAACCTCTACAACCGCAGGCTTTGAGAAGGTGGATACGCCTTTAAAAAAATCAAATCATGGGTTTTGTCATCTAAAAAGGACGATGTGTTTTCTTATCTGCACAAACTGACCGGGGAGGGCCCAGATAATTGTTTTCAAGCCAGGACAAGTCCTAATCTAAGTCAAGTCATAAGAAGGGTAGGGTCATATTTTGAGACTAAGGCATTCCCAACATTCCTCTTGAAATACTGCTCTGCTGGAGACCCTGCAGCAGACATTTCCGCATTATTACAGTGTGCATATTTGTGTATATCCAGGCATGTGCGTGTGTGTGTGTGTACTGGGGAGTATACCTGCGGCACCAGGGATGTAGCGTTCAGGGTAGAGATCAGTGAGAAACAGGCTGTTTATAAGTGTCGATTTACCCAAACCAGACTCCCCTGAAAATCAGAGAGAATGGAAAATAAAGCTCTATTCTCAGAAGAAATCATGTGTCTGGCAGCTCAAGTACGACATTAAAAGAAAACAGTGATCACTCACCTACCACCATTAGGGTAAATTCAAACCCTTTTTTCACTGACTTTCGGTGCACTTGGTTTGGGAGGTTGGCAAACCCTACATAACCTGCTGCATCTGGGAACTGCAGAGAAGAAAAAGACACACACATTGTTCAAAATTAAGGTCAGAAACAATTAATAAGGGAGTAAAAAAATACGTAATGGCTAAAATGAAATAGGAGAGTATATATATAATTTTCTTACACTTTACTACTTGCTCTTTTGACAGAGTAAATCTGCTAAACAACTCTCCCTCCTGGCATTTTTCATCATTTTATGAGGTGTGCTACATGAGTAAAGGTGTAAGTGAGATTGATGATGATGCATATCATTGAGAAATTCCAACAGGCAATAACGCTTAGCCATGAAACACTTGCATTTATACAGGATATCCTCTCTGGATGCCTGTGCAAGCGTGTGTGCATGAGATTACAAGTACCATGAGCCTTAATCACCACTGCCTTATTAGCAGCCCCTCCTGTACACTCTGTCGACTTGTCATAGGAGTAAAAAACGGTGATGTGATTACATTTCCGCCTGTTACTCACCTTCCCTTTTTCTCCAGACTGAGACATCGCTACTGTTTATTGGATGTCTGATAAGTCACTGTTGGAAAAAAAAGAGGAGATAAAGAAGAGATAAAGTGGTGAATAAAGCCAAATAAATCATCTAAAAATCAGTTTAGATTATCCTCCCTCCTTCTGGCAGCAATCCATTTCTTCCAGGCATCTTGAATAAATAATTTCTCAGAAATACATACAAACACATCATTTTCTCTAAAAGTTTCTCTTGTACCTGGGAAAATGTAATGTGATGCTCACGTTTTATCTTTTGGTGATGTTTTATCCATCCAAAGTACTGACCTGACAATAAAGTATTACCTGTTCACTTTATGTATTATTTTGAAAAACCTACGACCTCTGTTAAACTACCATGTCATATTTATACTGGATTTTGGCTGCATATCAATAAATAGATCCATGTTTTAGTCTGACCTGAGGAATCTGCTGAGTCTGACATATTTCCAGACTTTCTTAGCCAAACTGAAAACCAAGCTTCTTTTTTAAATGTTACTGCTAAAATAAGGATTTGATTCAAAATGGTTGCTGCAGTCAAATCCTTGTCAGAAATACTTGAGGACTGTGAAATTAGTTAGTTAGATTAGTTGGGGGCAAAATTGATAAATATATATATAAGATAAGCAATTAGACAGGCAATAAAGACCTAGAGTTATCTTTATGTTACTGATCTTCATTGGTATTATCTTCATGTGACTCATTTCTCTCAAGAAGGGAACAAAAACCCAACTCCGCCTCAGGATATTTATGTTGCAAACTCTGACTCTGCACACTGAGTCCACAGTGAGACGTTCATTCAGGCTGACGATGACACTGTTCTCCAACGCTATCACACGGAAGAGGCAGAGATTAACAGTTGTGGGCAACAAGTTCGTTCCCAGACTCCCATTAAACTGTTACAGTCTGGTGTACCCTGCGCCCCTGCCCCAATCTATGACCCAGAGCAGACGACAGAGCAACAACCCTGCTTGATAAATTAGCCACATAATGACTGAGCAGGAAGAACAGGCTCCATTTTATCACCAACACACTGGCCCTTGACAGGTGGAGTGTGATAAGCATTAGAAAGAGGCAGGCTGCGGTGCGCTGCCAAACGGAGATGCACTCTGGTTACATAATGTTAGCTGGGTGAAAAAAAGGTGGCATGGGAACCTGAACTGACCTTTCTCCATTGGCATGTGACAAACAAACATTTGTGGACACTTGGGGAACTATTTCACACTGTTAAATGCATTAGATGGTGGTCTGGGGGCCCTCTGTATCTACATGAAAGTGGGCAGAGATCTCTCATACTGACAGGGTGGTTTCACCGAGCCCACAAGGGGAACAATGGCTGTTTATCCCTCTGGTTCCTGAAGCCTTTCCTATACAGGGCAGCTCAGCCAGGGGGAGGAGGGAGAACACGTGCCTCACCCCTGACCACATTCAGGACCGGCCACATGCAGGATAGCGAGGGGAGACACCAGCCATTTAGGGTGGAGGGGTGCCAGGTCAGGGGCTGAGGGTCCACTCAAGTCAAAGGGATAACCCAGTCGAAACGATGGAGAGGATATGAGCCCTTGTCAGGGAAGTAAAGATTTAAAAAGGGGAAAAAATAATCACTGATACTATAACACAAGTGTTATAGGGACCATAACATAGTATTTAGACACTAATTTAACTCAAGCAGAAGTAATTAGTTGATTAATCAATTGGTGGATCAACCATAATATAATTGGAGACCTTTGGAATAATCTATTAGCTATTAAATGAGTATGTTGCTGAGGACCCAAGGAAGTGTCAATCAGGAGTTGATGAGTGGTTCTAGATAAAGCTCAAACCCACTTCTATGTGTTATCCGACGTGAAGAAAAATGGTGGAACTATGAAGTGACAGGGTAGTGCTGCATCTGGACACCACAACATATCTTTGCAGTTTTAACAAAGGAAAGACACACCTGCGACACCACACTTTTCACCGTCAATGAGACACAATCGAGCAGCTAATTCTAGTAGCAGCAAACGAGAACACCGGATCATTACGAGGTTGCAGCCTGGAGTTGGATCAAACAGCAGCTGCAACCAGTCACACCAAAACAAAAATGTCAACCCCATCGGCGCTAGAGAACAAGTCAGGCTTAAGTAAAGTGATGTAATCAATCGAAAGAGCAATGCTATCTCGCTAAATCATTAGTTTTCAGCCCTGAACACATTTTCATTGTTAATGAACATCCAAGTAATGTAGCAGCCCACACAGGCGTATTTCCATGTGTATATATATATAACACACACACACACACATCCCAAACATTATTCTCGACAAGTTTCCAGGAACCAGCATTAGTCCACCAGCAGATTAATTAAACTGCTCCAACATCGCAGTTGTAATATCACAAAGACAACTCTACAGGACAGACAGGTAGGAGGCACACTTCAATAATACTCTCTTAATAATGGCCATTTAATCGGCCAGGTTGCTGAGCTGCTTACACTCACATACACACAGCTCTCAACAGGCCAGACGTGGGGGAGATTTAACAGTTTGGGCCAAAAGGGAAAAATGCCACCTTAGTAAAAGCCAAAGTTCTTGGCATGTAATGCATTTACAGTTGATTTATTGGCCGAGTGAAGCCATGAAGGGCACGGCAATTAGGAGAACTATTCTATCTTCCCGACAGGTGTCAAGTGTCCGCCACACCCTCTCTCCATGGATTAAAGACTTTCAGCACTTATTGGAAACACTGAAACAATAATTTCACAGCATGGAGATTTAGTGAACTCAGTGGCATCACAACAATTATGGTAATTTACTGGCAAATGATCACAGCAACAGGGATCCTGGAGCCACTGAGCAAAATAAAGTGATGTTTTGGCAAAGACGCGCACTCACACACAGACGTACACAAACACAGCACACACATGTACACGGGGGCTTGACTGTAATTAAGCCACTCCTGGGGACCAAAGGTAGCAGTGGTGGCAAACAATAAAGATATGATACTGATTTAAGCCTGTGTTTTAAAACACTTTTATAATATGAGCCTTAGGAAAGAGGGGGGAAAAGTCACAATAGGGCGAATGAAAAAGCTCTTCAAACATGAGGAAACCAGGAGGCCTGTTCATAACACACACAGAGTTTAAAGCACAGGATGGACCATTTATGATGATGGGGACAGGATAGGAAATTACTAAAAACACAGCAGAAACCAAATATCATTCTAACACTGTACTAATCACACAGCTGCTGTACAGTACAATTACCTGTTTGTTAAAAATCAGAAAAAAGTGAAAAATGCCTATGACATAACTCAAAAATATTTAATTTACTATGATGTAAAACCAATAAAAGTAGCAAATTCTCATTTTTGCCAACTTGGGACCATCAAATGTTGGGCATTTTTACCTAAAACTTAAAAAGATTAAATGATTATAAAAATAGTTGATTATTTCTTTTTATCAACTAATCAAACAATCCAATCAAATAATTGCAGCTCTAAAGACGATAAGCGTTGGTGGGAACTCTAAATTGAAGTAGTCACAGGCTCATTAAGTCTATTGAAGGCCAAAAATATTACAATATTTACTTGAATGGCTCCAGCATAGAGTGGGTGAAAGTAATTCAAATGCCAAAGGAGACCGTTTTCCTGCTATCAAAATAAAACAAGGGATCAAAGTCATTTCTAATGTGTGTTTCTTCCTCCAGTTTTTTACACACAGTCCAGTGAATAAAGGCATCTTGGTGTGTAACAAACCTCTGACACAATAGAGTGCGTCCACTTGGGTTTGTCAACGTGAATCAAGTTTTGTTTTTTCCATTCACACCACTGCGCAAAACAGGAGGAAACATCCCCTTGTAGTTTATAGTGTCAGACAGATGTCTTCCTCAGCGCTAAAAGTGTTTATGAGGTGAGGTCGCAGGAAGGGTAAAGGTCAGGGAGCAGTGAAGGTGCCGGATCAGAGGCTTGAGACATCTTTCAGTACCATTAGATGTTGTCCTTCTGCTATCAAATTGATCTGTGTCCAACTGGGTAAAAAGCTAAGTTGTTTCTCAAGTGAAAAGGGCAGCTGCCAGCCTGAGATTACAGCTCCACCAGTCTGCCATGGTGCCCATACTGTTCGCCACTCAGCGGGAAAGGAAGTGAAATATGCATGTTTTCACTGAGCCAA
This sequence comes from Lates japonicus, assembly GCA_033238685.1. NCBI lineage: Eukaryota > Metazoa > Chordata > Actinopteri > Centropomidae > Lates > Lates japonicus. Next base: position 48,093 of record BRZM01004312.1, read on the forward strand.
AAACACAAGCAAAGATGGATGATAATTCTTCAATGGTGGCCCTCCGCCACATCTTAGACAGACACATAATGAGAATACATTATTGTTTCCCACTGTTATTGTGAAGTTGTCTAAACACAAAATTTATTTAGCGAAAATGTTCTTTACAATCAAAGGTCAAGGATCGTTCGGATGTTAGAGAGCGATTTCAGACGTCAGGAATGTTACACTAGAAGGATTTACAGGAAATTTGTGAAAGTCAGCGCTTTGAGCGGCACATCTGATGCAGATTTTATATGCTACTGATTTGGGAATATGTAGTGTCGAGATTTTGAAGACAGTATAATGTGGGACAATGGGACAATAGAGTTCAAGAGCACTGAGTGTTTCAAAAAATGTATTGGGCTATCATCACTGTTTTGATAATCTGAAGAGGAGGAAATGTTTACTTGGACAATTGTGCCAGATAGTTAAGGAGACTATAAAACAATGCTTCAGTCACTGGCCAGGGGATTTTTAAACGTGTGTGAAGGCCTCTGGGTCTGCAACAGTTGGATGTCCACCACACCCAGTCTGACAGACATTGACTGAGTTTACAAAACATCAACTGGAACAATAACATTATTAGTTTGTACGTACACCAGTTAGTTAAATACCGTAGTTCATTCAAAAATGATTTCCCTTTTAAAAATATGTTTGATAAACCGAATATGAGTGTAACACAACACTGAAACTTTACATGTCAAACTTTAGCATGCAACAGTTGTTACCGCGGCTGGTGACATGTTGCCAGCTCGGCTTCAACTGACGCTCCCGTGTGTCCTCTTCCCCCTGCTCCGACTCGACCTAACAGTTCGTTAAAAAAAAAAAGACAATAACAACAAACCACCGAGCAGTGCCTTACCTCAGAGTAAGTTTGAAATATTGTTAATCAACAGGAGCTTTTTTGCCTCTCGCCGCTGTCCCAGCCCAGGAAGGGAAACCCGGAAACCGTTCCCGTGAGTCCGCCCTCGTCCCTGAAGCTTTTACCAACGGCTATCCTGCAGCGCCATCGACGCCATTACGGCTCAGAGGTCAGGACGGCTGATCCGTAGAAGGGCATTGCTTGTCAGATCCAATATGGCTGCTTAAGTATTAGAGTTTCTTTAACGGGTTCCTCTCTGCCCGCCGACTCATAACTTCGTGGAAAATGTTTAATGTCAGCGGTGTAATGTAACTAAGTATATTTACTCAAGTACTGCATGTATTTGAGATACTTCAATGAGTATTTTCTTTTCATGACACTTCAAACTTTACTTAACTGTAAATCAGAGAAACATATTCTACTTTTTACTTTTATCTGACAGCTTTAAAGTTACCTCACAAATTAATATTTTTGAATGCAAAACACATGAGCAGTTATTGGAAAATGTTGCTCTATAACTACGCAACAAGTGATTTTTCTTACAAAATGTTTGACATTTAATTGTTCCAGGTTCTCAAAGGTGAGGATTAGCTCTTTCCCTTTAAATAATTTGTTTTTAAATTACCTTTTAATAATTTTGGGCTGTTGTGAAGGTTTTACTTTGGGCTTTGGGTAATTGTGAAAGCATTTCTCACTATTTTATGATTTTTTACAAAATAAATGATTGAATTAATGAATAAAGAAAAATAATATAAAATATCACAGTCACCAATTATTGTTCACTATATTTTTGATATGTTTAATACAATTTCCAGATACTTACACACCTTAAGTAGCATTTTCAATGTTGAACCTTTACTTGTAATGCAGTATTTTTACAGTTTGGTATTAGTACTATTACTTAAGCAAAGGATCTGTATACTTCCACTGTTTAAAGTATTGTAGAACCAGTTGATATAATTCATCTGTTTAAAACAGGAAAACTCCAGCTGCCAAGCCTAAATTGGAGCATGAAAAAACAACAACAGAAAAATACAATTTATGTTGGCTATAGGTCAATTTTTTTTCATGTTTCAGAATATTTTGCCCAAAAACATGTCCACAAACAACATTAATCAACTGGTTGAGTCATAATCTGCAATCCAGAGGTGGAAAGTAAGTATTTATACATTTTGTACAATCTTGAGGTCCTTGTGTTTCCATATTTTAATTTTATGCCACTTTCTTCTACTTCACTACTATCATAATGTACTTTTGACTCCAGTGAATTCATTTGACATTCACTCTGTTAAGTTTAAAAAAAAACATATACAAGAACATGGTAGAAAGATAAGAAACATACATATTAAGAAATAATAATGCTAAGAATAGTTATACTATTCTAATAGTGGACATAATAGTAAAGAAAAACATCAGTTATCACAGAATCATTGCTTTGAAGTATAAAATAAATATTAAGTATGAAATTAAGACTATTTTGCATAATTCTAAACATTTTGTGAACTTAATGTGTGACGGTTAATCGGTCTAATCAAATAGAGGAAAAAGAAAAAAAGCTGCTTCAAATTTAAAGTGAATACAGTTTCAATGAATATGATATTTTCTTTTCTTTTCTTTCATCTTTGCTGTTATTTTATTGTCAGCCAATTAAGAGCCTCATACATATCTCAGTAGGTGTGAAATGGCCATTTTAAGCCATGGATACCACAGACAAGTAGCATTAAACTCCATGTCTGAAAAATCAATAACAACCACCATGATTCACCAAACCACTGCATTTCAGCTGCTCCATACCCTTAAAACACCCCCCGTGTGCCCTCGCCCCCCTCTCCTGCCCCCCTCTATTCATTGTAAATAACTGTTCAAACGCACAATGCGCTCTGGACCGCTTTATTCAGTCGCACAACTTCCCTGCGTTTTCATTGGTCTCTTGAGGATGCGGCCACAGCTGATTGGAGGAAAGTTTCTCCTCCAGTTCACACACCCCCACCCCGCAGATATTCGTGATTCGGTGCTACTGTGATTCCAGTTGTTTTCACATCCACTCACTAACAAAGAGACTCAGAGCTGCTGTCTCTTCCATCCCCGAGTAGAGTGATGCGCAACTAAGGACTGACGCTCCTGTACATCGAAGCGAGAACGAAGAAATAAAGAGCAGAAACACACCTTGCTCTCAAGAAGAAGAGAAATTAGGGGAGAGTTTGAAAAGTTTCAGACAGACTTGACTGATCGTAAAGGGCGAAAATGGTGTCGGCCGGACTGGAGATCCTGGGACTGTCGCTGTGCGTAATTGGCTCGCTCCTAGTGATGGTTGCGTGCGGACTGCCCATGTGGAAAGTGACGGCTTTCATCGAGGCCAACATCGTGGTGGCTCAGACGATCTGGGACGGCTTGTGGATGTCGTGCGTGGTGCAGAGCACGGGCCAGATGCAGTGCAAGGTGCACGACTCGGTCCTCGCCCTCAGCCACGACCTACAGGCGGCCAGAGCGCTCACCATCATCTCCTCGGTGATGGGCGTGCTGGGGCTCATGGTCGTGATCGCCGGGGCGCAGTGCACTAACTGCATCCGCACCGAGTACATCAAAGCCCGGGTGGTGAACGCCGGAGGGGCCATCTACATCATCAGCGGCCTGTTCGTGCTGGTGCCTCTCTGCTGGATGGCCAACAACATCATATCGGACTTCTATACAACCCGCAGGTGCCCGCATCCAAGAAGAGGGAGATCGGCGCTGCGCTGTACATCGGCTGGGCGGCCACGGCGCTGCTACTGATCGGAGGAGCGCTGCTGTGCTGCTCCTGTCCCTCCAGCGGGAACTCGGGATATTCAGTAAAATACGCACCGACCAAGAGAGCCACGCAGAACGGGGACTATGACAAGAGGAATTATGTGTAGCTACGTGGCTCACGGCAGGCGGTGCGTAAAAGTGACCTGCAGCTTTTTGAAAAAGTTTTTTTTTCTAACGGACGTTATCTTTGCACCTGCAGTTTTTTAAAATTAGAAATCCGAACTTTGAAAATCAATGGAAGCACCTCTGCTGTTTTACCTTCAATACGCTCGGACCGCAAATTCACACATCCTTTTTTGTATCTACAGGAGATTAAGAAAAAAACCACAAGAGGTAGCTCACGACAAAAAGGAGTATCTTTGTTAGGTACCTGCTTTTGTAAGTTTTCGAAATTACTAGCATTTTGAATTGTTTACCGTTGTAACTACAAACGTTTTCTTTTCTAGAGGAACTCTCGCCATCGAATATATACACTTCTTTTTTTGCCTTGATGTGCATTGTCAGCACAAACGTGTACAGTAAACTGAGAATGATTGCACTCTCACGCATTCAAGGACCCATTTCCTTTAGTGGAACGACGCCGACATGTTGAGGACTCCAACAATGTCCAATAGCAAATAAAGAAAGACGAAAAAAGAACAGAATAGTGCGTGCATGGTAAAGCCCTAATAAATCACGGACAGTGCATTTGTGTTGTTCAGAAGTTGGTGGCGGTGACTTTGAGGTTTGCAGTCTATTTTTGGACCTGTAGAGATTCCGGAGAGCCTGGGATCCGGAGGTCACAACATGAAATGTTAAAGTCCTGTACTCGGCTGCACTGAGCACCTGCAAAGTTGTTGTTGTTTTTTTTTTCTTTTTGCATCATTGTCACTGCAGGAAGTCTTTTCTTTTCAAACAATCCAAGGAATAAACGCTGTTTTCTGTTGGTTTTGTTGACGTTTGATGTAATGATTCATTATTCATGTATATGAAGATGCAATACCGTTTCATTTTATTAAGATTAAACTGAATATATTGTCTGAAATCTTTAGTTACAGTGTGTTCTTAAACAAAAAACAACTGACAACTGGTGTTGTGATGGTCCGCAGAGGCAGGACTTGCCCTCCGCGGCTGTGCGTAATGCATGCCGTTCCCACCACGAATCCATAAACCCCCACTGGCGGGAGAAAGTATTTTGGTTAGCCATAGAAATCCAGATGACAATGCCCATTCAACTAGAGTGGGGCTCTGCTATTCAGCTCACAATACTCCAACAACCCCCACCTCCTCGTTGCAGACCACACCCCACTCTCCTCATCCGCAGTCATTGAAAGGCGTTCAAATTAGAGCTGCGGAGAAGTTGCTGGAATCGTCTTCCCGCAAGTCACTCCATTCATTAGTCGTCACAAACCCATCTCCCTCCGTGAGGACGGTGCTAAGAGAAGATGGACTCCATGACGAACGATTACACACAGTCACTCTGAAGTCATTTGTTTAACCACAGCTGCTTCAAGGGCACCACAAACACCGGGGATAATACTTTGAACTGTAATAATCAAGATATCAAAGATACAGGATTGTTTAACTTGTGGAAAAACACAACAACACGAGATATTTCATCCTGTGAGTAACAGCCCTCGATTACAAAAGCTTATGCTTACTTGTTTTGCTGGTGACTTAAGAATCTTAGCAGGTCATATGCCCTCTTAAAAGTTGAAAATGTGGCCCTGGAAAAAGTCCACATACAGTCAGGAGAGTGTGTGATCGGTGCCACACACCACAGGAGGAGAACTTGTTGTAAAATGTCAACCAAGGCTGAGCTCATTATTCACCAGAGATTATTCTCCACATCCAAAAAAAAAGCAAAACTCCTGCGTGTTTTTTATTATTTTCCACTTAACTTGAGATACAGCTGCACATGGAAACAATACTGATATAAAATTATGATATGAGACTAAGTCTTTATCACCAAATCTCTGAAATTCATAATATAATGATTTAGTTTGACAAAGCATGGAACTAGCTTTTTCTGACGATTTCAACCATATCACATGGTCTTCATCAGTGCATAGAGTTTGCTCAGTTGTCATGGAGATGGATCTGTTGAGGTACATCCTCAGTGGCTGCTAGAATTTCGTTCACAGCACTTTCAGGACTCCTCATGTGTCTTAACTTCATGACAGTTCATTTTGGAAATTGAATCTTGATACAACAATCTCAACTCAAGGTCCACTTGTAGTTGAGAAATTCAAACAAGCAAACTCCATGTGTTGATAACCATGTGATTCGGATGAAAGGTCTGAAGAAAACTCGTAAGAGTGGCTTGAAGCAGGATCGCCTGGTGAAATTATATCATAATTCCAAAATATATATTTCATATTTCCAAAGTCAAGAGTGATCTTTCATGTAGAGCTGTAGATGTCAATTAACCAATTAATTGAGCAACTTAACTGGTTCCTTCTTATAAAATGTGAATATTTGCTGGTTTATTAGTCTTCATTGATATCAAACTGAATATCTTTTGGGTTTTGGACTGTTGGTTGAACAAAAAAAGCAACTTGAATGTGTTAACTTGAGCTCTGGGAAATTGTAATGGGCATTAACAGCTGACGTCAACAGATAAATAATCAATTTATCAAGAAAATAACAGACAAAGTGATTGGTAACGAAAATAACTCTTAGGTTGGTGAGACTAAAACCAACAACAGTCCATCTTTCAACACTTTACAAGTTCCTCAGCCTGTCGGTGGTGCTCAGCCCAAAGTCCAAGTATTGTGAAGACATAGATCATTACAAATGGGTCATAAATTGGGCAGTTGGGCATGGTAGTTTTTAAAGAATGTTACTGTGGCACAGAAGAGTAACCTATATCAGGTTTTATCTACACAGAGAATACTTGTTTTTTTGACCAATCAATTGTTGGTTTTAGTCTTTTCATGGGATTTGTCGACAGTAAGAGAAATGTAGAATATCAGCAGACTTAATTTAGTCTCACAGTTGCTTACAGTAGGCGTTCCCACTTTGGGCTCTCTATGGGTTTTTCTATACAAAGACACTCCATGGAAGGTCCAGTCTGGTCTGCCTCAGTGAGATGTTTTTGTCGGATTGTTAGTTCCACTCCTCTTGTCACCACACAGAGGGTGACGAAGCGCAGGGTGTGTGTGTGTGTGTGAGCAAGGGGTTAAGTGAGTATATGTGTGTGTGAGTGTCGAAAGAGTCGGGGTGGGGTAGGAGGGGGTGCACCTTTAAAAAGGCCCTCATTCCAATAAGGAGGGAGGCAAATAGGGCCAGCGACGTCACTCAATGGGCGCTCGCCATGGTAACCAGCCAGAACCTGGAGTTGCCTGGCAACGGGAGCCTATAATGTGGTGGTATGGATGAGCCTAATAAAAGGCCTGACATTCCTGCAAGCATGGGCACACACGTACACACACACACAGCGTATGCACAGCAGTCTGGAAGATGAAGGAGGGATTTACTTAAAGCCTGTAATGGTCACTGCAAAAAGAGCTGTGACAGCAGAAACACGTTGGTTTCATTGTGTTTCAGTTTAAGAGCAGGTGTTAAGTGTTGCCATAAATGCTGCACACTGGGAGGAAAAACACAAATTCTGGCCAAAGTGAGTTTAAAACATGAATGTAAACAAACAAGCTGCTGCTATCACAAATATGTCTCATAGAAACAGATGACATAACACGCAGGGACCTATTCTGACCTCTAAACTTGACCTCCCTGAGCCTGGCGGAGCGACCAGGCTGCACGGTTAAGGTCATGTCAGATCTCGGTCAGGCTGAGTATTGATTTCAGTTTTGTGAAGCCACCAGTGGAAACCATGCATTTTTCTGAGGGGGTGGGGAGGTTGGACAGGGCTATAAGGGAGTAGTTTCTCATGACATGAACTTTGAACTCTGAAGCTGGCCTCGGGTCAGGCGAGTCGAAAGTCGCTTCCCTCGACTGACCGGGCATGATCTCATCGAAGCTGAATCCCACGCATTTGATAGGGGTCACAACCCTCAATCCCCTCCCTGAGCTCCTCACACCTGCAGATAACTGGTTACACTGTTTGATAATGGAAAGTTTATGGTATGGATACTACAAAGCAACAAAACAGTGTAGGTGATCAGGGGTGAAAAGTGGTGGATCTGCACTAATTGGCATTATTTGTTAGCTAGAGTTACAGTTACCTTACAGATTACGATTTTACACACAAAACATATGATACTTTTAAAATATGATGTGTAAATCAAACTTTTAATAGAATATGATAGTAAGGATTAAATTATAAGGGCAATAATAATGGCAGCTGTATTTCTTGTATTTATTATGTTGCAGTGGTTGTTATAGAGTTGAATTTGACAACTCCAGATGATAAATTTCTTTCTTTATTTTCTCTGACTCTGACTGAGAAGTGCTTTTTTTTGTTTGTATAATTGGTTTTTGTGGAAGATTAATATGACAAAAACAGGTCATGTATCCAATAAATGTTGTATTAAAAAAATCAGCAACAATTTTATTTGATTATGTAAGATATATATACTTTGAGTATATCTACCTGTTCATACTTACGTGCTTTTACTTAAGTAGAGTCTTGAATGCATTGTAATGGAGTATTTTACACTGTTGTATTAGTAGTTTTACTTAAGCAAAGGAGCCGAATACTTCTTTCACCGCTGTGGATGATTCATAAAACAAAGGATAGTTAATTTGTGTTTTTGTTGATTGACTCAGACGTAGATCAGAGTCAGCAGGTGCATACAGTCTGCAGACTTCCCAGCTGGATGGAGCTTACTCACTGATGGTAAAGCCAAGAGTCAGCAGGTGGTTAAACGTGGAGGACAAATGTTGCTTTGTACACAGAGTTAAAGACCCCGTGAGCCATTTGTCTGAGAAACAATGCGTGAGCTAGAGTGGTTAGAGATGGAGATCAGAGAAAAAAAAAAGCAAAACACCTCGCTCTTTTCTCCTGTATGACTGCAAAGTTTATGGCTCGGTGACTCACGAGTTTTTGTCGCGGTCCAGTAGCACGACCAGGCTTCCTGTGCAACGGACAGCGGAACAGGAAACAGGAAGGAACATGGAGGGTGTGGAAGAGGAGGAGGAGGAGGAGGAGGAGGGTGGAGTGTGTGTGTGTGTGTCTGAAAACCAGAGAGCTTGGTGGTTGGGTTAAAGCACTAACAAAAATATACACACCCACTGATACAAGGAAATTCATACGCCTGTATGAAACATCCATGTAACCTCTAACTGCGGTTTGTTTAGTCACATTTATTGTTAAACTCCTGAAGCTAAATAAACCATTTGCCTTGTGGACTTTTTTTGTATTTATTTATTCTTATCGTTATTATGACTTTTATCACTTCTATTAATAACTCCTTTGCTAGTGCTGGTAATTTGTACGTTCCCGGTCTATTTTTACTTAATAAGCAAATGAGCAAGTTCAGCATAGGCTGCGTTCACAACTTGTTTCTGTTGCTCAAAAGTAGCCAAAAAAATCAAATGGTAAGCACTGAAGTGTAATATTGCTTTTTGAAGCGAGGTCACTAATATTGATTTAATTGGAGGCTCACACCTGAGGCAAGAACAGGGAGTAGTTAACCATAACCTCATATAACCTGAATATTTATAAAAAGTGCTGCCAAAAATTAAATTACACTTCCCAAGATGACAAAATATTTAAGTATTGATGAGTAATTTGAGATAA
>BRZM01004314.1:0-14335 GCA_033238685.1 Lates japonicus
CACACACACACACATATAGGAGGTCCAGTGGGCCCTGTGCCTCTTTGCCAGCATATACCAAAGCCAATAACATGATATGAACTGCAACCAAGCAAATCCAATAAAAAATGAAGGTCCCGCACATACAAATTAGGATACATGCATTAGCTCAGTATCATAACTATCCCACACGAGATTTGCAGAATACACTAGCATCTAGAAGACACCACACAATGCTTATAAAGGAAACAAAAATTCCTTGCTTATCCTCCCCAAGCTCCCCTATTTGAATTTCATTTTCTGCAAAGAAATCATTACTCAAAAAAGTCCCAGGGCAAACAGATTTATTTTTGCATGCAGGACTATAAACCTATCTTATGTTTGGCGAGCCAATTAACTCAACATAGGGGCTCACTTAAATGGGATAAAGCCCCCAGTTAGATTATTTGTTGGTCTAAATTTTACTCTTAAACATGTTCTTTTTCTCTCTCAGACTCAACAGACCTTACCCTTTTGCGTATATCTCTGTCAGGCCATGGCTACAGCTTCACACACATCCTCATGTAAGACATGTTAGGAATGCTAGCCCCACATTGAACTGTGCTATCTGGATTTTTATCAGACATTTATTTACTTTTATTTTGTAAATATAACCATTTATATTTAATCACAGCATATCTTGTGACACAGAAATAACCCTACTACACATGCTCACAGTATAAACTGTTACATTTTCATAAGTAAAGTATGAGATCATTGTCAACCTACAGTCATGTTTTTATGACACTATTTTGGCCTCTTTACTAAGTCAGTTCTAAGTAATACTTTTTTGTGTATTTTGTGTAATGCAAGAAAGCAGGAGGAATTGAAGAATGTCGAGAATATACAGTGACAACAGGAATGATGGTACATGTGCACTAAAAATGCATACAACCTGTTAAGAGGTATTGCATTCTGACAGGGGCTTTATGTGCACCAGGATGGTGTGTGAGTGTGTGTAAGGATGGATGCAGCGGTTCATCAGTTCTTGGATGTTCTGACACCCTAATCCTGTTGATGTACGTGCAGAACATATCACTCGTGAGGGGCAGACATTAAAACCAGCTAAAAGGATTGTGTAACCTCCATTTTAATCTCCTCCACTCATCCCATGCCTCTGTGAGAAGGAAGACAGGAGAAGGAGAAAGAGGAAAGGCATTGCTGAGAATAAGGAGAGGGCAGATACGAAAAGACAGACAGACATGAAGCAGATTAGGAGAATTAGTGAAGTGGCAGAGGAGCTGGGTGAAACAGAGGTTGAGCAGCTCTGATAGGGTTAGAAAAATTGTCAGTCACACAAAAGTGCAAAAGGTTGGATTCTTAGCTCCTGCTGTTGCCTTAAAAGTGTTGATTTCTCTCAGTGTCCCTAATGACAATAAATCAAAACAAACCATAAAATTGCAGTTTCAAAGGTTACGGTTTTTTTTGTTTTTTTTTGCACCACAGTCTGTGCAGCAAGAAAATGTAGAGAAGAAAACTGGTACTGCGTCAGCTATCAGGATGATGATCACGGTACTAGACTTAAAATTGGTGGTGCAGGGTTCAGAGAGCAAGCAATAAGAAAGAGATAGCAAAGAGAGATCAAAAAGGAGCGAACCCCCCATTTTCATCTTTGATACCTTCTCTGTGACTCCTTACTCTCCACTGTTAGATTTCATCCTGCCAATAGTATTCACTAGAGCACATGCTGGTATAGCATAAAACAAAACCACTGTCAAATATTGAATCATTTGAGAATCAAATGAGAAACACTGTGCAGATATTACATTGTGTTTGGTTTTAAGATTTGGGAACCAGAGCTGTAGACATTTTTATGAGCCACAGTGAATTTTATCAACTTAAGACTTTGTGAGAGGTTGAGGAAATCCAGGCTGCAGAAGTTGTTATACATGCTAGAGCCACAGACACACACACACACACACACACTTGCTCTTATGTTTATGGGATACATAGTGTTTTTATTGAAAACAATCCCACACATAACTTATGCTCATTTACTCTGGAGCAGGCAACAGAGGGCAAGACCGCTCGGCCCTTGAAGATCTGTCATTCAGACAAAATAATGCATCACACAGGACACACCTGCTTTACATCAAACTGTTATTTTTAAGGTAAGCAAATATCAAAGCCCATACTGGTATAAAAGTGTAATGCTATATTGAAAGTGTGGTATATGATGTTTAATTAACCATGCTGTTGCCTGGCAACTTCTGGTGAGATGCAGCCCAGTGTCGTATGGAGGTCTAATCAGATTGCACTTCGATTTGAAAAGATTTGTCAGTATCCTAACGTCAACCTCCAAGCTGAAATTAGCCAAAGATGACTTTGGCAAAGCTGACAAATCCATTCCAAATCTCTCTGGATACTAGAAATAGTTTTTTTTTTTATTATTGTTTATCACCTCAATGATCAATAACCTCAATGAGATTATTTATCAACCTCTCTGGTTTGTAAAGCCCTCCACATTTGCAGGTTTTTTTTTTTTTTTTTACAAGTATACTGATGTACTTGCATAAGCAAGTTGTTGCTATAATTATTTTATCACTAGCTAATAAATTGGGCCTCAGTATCTCAACTATATCTGTTAACTCACACTTATACAACAATGACAGGCATACAGGCTACAAGGATAATCACTGTCTTTACATTTAACCAACCTGTATGTCATTGGAGTGTGGGAGTAAATCCACAGCTGCTCTACTTGTTAAATCTGATGCCCTTTAAATGGGATTACTTTGCAGTAATAATAGAAAAAATAATAATTAAGATAGTTGCTCTAAATATTATTTGTGTAATATTATTACCTCTAGCATCAACTGAATACACACAGTCATCCAACATGCTAATCAGTAAGCACATTTTCTAATTCGTTTTACTACAACTTCACTATTTCATTACATCAAGCTTCTATTAAGCAAAAATAAATGAATGGCAAATAAATCAGAGTCAAGATGGAAGCTTGGTCCCTTTAATCATTGCAAACGCATTTAGTGCCTCCTTCCTCGGGGCACAACATGCACCTGGAAAGACACAGTTCTCTGAACCTGTTAGAAAAATAAAGTTTATTGAAGGTAGCAAGTTGCTGTCCTTTGTGTTCTCTACACAGCCTTATATTTGCAAGGACTGGGCAGGCTTTCCACATGCTGATGATGCAAGCCTTGTATGACTGAATCTTTTTGAAGTCTAAATAAAATGTTTATATGTGTGGGTGGTGTCTGCTCTTGCCACTAGTTATTTTGTAAGTAGCCTGCACTTTGTAAACCATGAACTCTTTAACCCATCACCATGATTCCATATAACTCCTTCAGGTAAACAATGTTAACTGTATGTTGTGACTCATTAGGAAATTTCTTAACTTTAAACACCTGCCATAAGCTACGTTAAAAAAAAAGTGTGATTGTGGAGTGACCACCATCCCCAGTCACACAGAAACTACCCTTTAATTATTCCAACCAAAACTGGAATTCCTTCTGGTGTGAGTCATAATGGGAGGCTGAAGAGCAAACAGCTGAGGATGCTGGGTAGATGACACTAACGAGCGACAGGCAACGGGACACAAAGAGGTGTATGACAGGGTGTTGACAGTATCAGGCTGAAATAGTGGTCGAGCACAGGCAATACCTGGGGATTGTTGAACTCAAAGCACGATGACCTACATACTGAGATCTCTACTAACAACACCTCCCCATTGGGACCTGACCTCCTGTGAGGAGATGGCTTACAATCTGGTCCCATGGCGCGCAAACCCTTCTTTATTACATTTAAAGCCTGTTCCAGGTGTGAAGTAATTCGCTGATTCAATTGAGGCAACAAAGATATAAACTGGTTTGTGATTCAAATCAGATAAAACCTCACAAAAAACCCAAGCTCTGTTAATTGTGACAGCCATAGCTGACACCTGAATCCTTCAGATAGCAGGAAGTGTATGCCAGCAAGATTGAAAAACTGTACAAAACCAAATCAAGCCCTCTTCTTGTGAATAATGAAGAGAGCTGGAGGCAGTAGAAATGTGGCCCTCTCTCTCCAGGGCAAGAGTCCCTTGCATGAAAAGCAGGGGAAAGCCACACACACACCACACACACACACACCACCCTTTAACCCTCTCATTAGTGTAATCCTGCATGAGAAGAGTAAATTGTCATGAATAAATCCACTTAGAAGCCAGTGAATGAAAGAGTTTCACTTTGAGATGGTTGCATTACCATTTCAATAAAGCGTGCCACGCTGCAAAACGTTGGCAGTGTTTGACAGAGTAATTGGGAACATTAACGAGTAGATAAAATATGGTTAGCAGAGGGAAGCCTGTATGTAAGTGCGTGTGTGTGAAAGTGTCAATTAATTTTTTTTTTTTTTTTTTGGAACAGACAAAAAACACATGTCTAGATTTTTCCACTAATAAGGCCAATGAATCCCACTGAAGGAGAGAGATTGGTGAGAAAGACTTTGCGGGCTTTGTTTGACAAAACAAAAGAACTGGAAGGCAGCAGCAGCAGTCAGACCTTGAGACAAATTTATTCCAGTCTACTAGCCCATAGAAACCTTTGTTTGAGGAGTATGACCATAGAGATGGTGTTTGGGAAAAAATCTCCTTGGGCAAGGCTGAGTTCTAAATAAGCACCTTCTATGAACTGTACACAAAAAGCAAAGAGGGTCAAACTTCAGGGTATGTGCAATTACACATTGCCGACGGCATAAATCTGATGCTAAGTGGGCTAGTCTTTGTTCAAATGAGTATCTACCTTAATTCCTACCTGGTCTTTGTTTGTGGAGGAAGACAAAGTGGGTAGAGATAGAAATAATAAAGAGCAAAACCCAAGAGATATGCTCCATGGGAGGGGTGCACCCAGGTCACAAAGAGAGGCGATGGAGTGGAGGAGGAGGATGAAGAAGAGTTGGTAGCGGGGAGGGCGATGTATTGTAACAAAGAGAAAAGTAAGCAAGACAAAGAAATACTAGCATGGGTAGGAGTAGAGACACAGACACAAAGAAACAAAACAAAGAGCTACAGCGAATGCAGCGCTGAATGAGACGACTCGACAGTCACTGAAATGTATAGTGTTTTTTTTTCTTGCTTTATGGCGAGGCGGGTGCCAAAACAGGCAAAGTTAACACCTTGACAAACACACACAATACACACACACACACACACACACACTCACAGTTACAGCTATGTTCTGCATCCTAATGTACCCTGAGGTGCCCTAGTCTTTCCTGTGTCATCAATCTGAGAGACAACTCAGGGCCCAGGAGGGAAAGAGGCTATGGGCAGGTATGTTAACACTCTCCAGTATGACAGACAAAAAAAACCCAAAAAACGTTAATATAAATCAGACAAAGATACCAGACTGTATCATGCCGTGTTTTCATACAAATATTTGAGCCTATGGCATTATATTCCAAGGTATATTATGCCGATTGACAGCAATACATTCTGCAATGAGATACACACCATAACACAACAATGCTTTTATTCAGCCGGGGAAAAAATTACATTATCATGACGGGGAAAGATGCTGACAGTGCAGGTACGGATGGCAGAATCACATGACTCCAAGACATGTATAGAGGCCACATCTGACACCACACCATACATTATTTCCTCACAACTAATGGGCATGTGAACAGATGCAGCATAAAGGTAAAAAAAAAAAAAAAAGAGAATGACTGGCTGATTTTGAGCCATTTAGCACATTGTGTGTGTTTGATACTGATAATGATGTGTGCAGGCAGGCACAGCACCACATTACAGCTACTCAGTGCAGATGGCATGAAAAAGCTGTGGTTTTCAAGCATTCTGCTGTATTTCTTTCTATTTTATGGTTCTCATTAATTTATCATTCTCCAAGAGGGCCTCAAGAAAAAGAAATTCATAGCTTTGTGAAAACATTCAGTATATAGACACCTATTCACCATTAACTTCACAAGGGTTTTAGAAATGGAATTAAAAAAAAAAAAAAAGATAAATTAATCCACAAAATTAATCACAAATGCAAAATAGGCACTGTTTTACATTACAAAACAGTATGGAAACAGTAGTCTTTGGCACTAATAATCCCTTCAAGTCATGGAGAGGCTAAAGACTGGTGATTTAGAGAAGGAACGGGAAGAGAAATCGAGTATAGCGACAAGCTTGTTTGGTTTGGACTGGGCTGCACCAGGGAGGAATGAATGGGGAGAGAAATGAATGAGGGGTGAAAGATGAAACTTTAATGATCCCTCTGGGGAAATTGGGTCATTGCAGCAGCAGAGGGAAGAGTATAGATAAGAACAGAACAAATGCAGGCTATTGTAGATAATGCAAGTAATTAACACAAGATAAACATATTAAGGATGACTAAATACAGTGAGAGTGTCCCTCAACAAATGTATACGTCGAAATGTCAAACAAATGGAGATGTCAGATGGGAGAACTTGGAAGATAAAAACACATGTGCAAATATCCACTGTGAGATGTTTAAATGATCAAAAACTGTACATGGAGCAAACATAGCAGAGGAAGGGAAGAAGAGAGTGAAGACGGATTGAGCAGAAGGAGGGGGGAGACCGGGAGGACTGTGCTGAAGCAGTCCCCAGCCCCTTTAATTGGTAGGAAACAAGAGGTCTCTGAATAAACACCCGCCACAAGAGAGAGCCTGGCTCATTTTTCCTCTAGATGCACTATCCTTCTTTTCTCCTGAGTAGTTTAACTGAAGCTAACTCCCGAGTCATGCTCCTCTCAAACCTCTTCCTCCTCCTCCTCCTGTCTGCACTTCCCCCTTCACTCGTCACCAGCCCCAGCTGTCTGTCCTCCGTCCTCTCCTGTGTATCTGTCTGTTGCTGGGACGACTAAACTAAACACCATCTCAAGATTTCCAAATATAACAACAAACTGCTCTCAGAGCAGTTACGATCCCCTAACTCTGCACCTACTGCTCTTCATCTCTGCCTCTTTCCCCCCCCCCTTCCTCTCACTGCTGGCCTGCAGTCTTCCCCTCACGTCTGCTTTTTGGTCTTCTACCTAATTATCTCATGGAGGACGAGGTAGCCCCTACCATCCCCCACACCTCTACAGCCCCGCTACTGAGAGACCCTGATGAATAATTTCACGTTTCTCTAGCCTTCTCTTTCTCTCGTCCTCAAATTGATTATTGTACAGAAAGCACAGCTAAAAGAGCAGCCCGGTGGGTAATTTGTCTTTCTGACGAGGAGAGTCCGTGGACGGGTGCGGGGGAGGGAAAAGCGGAGGGCGAAAAATGATATGCAAAGGAAGAGAGAAAAACGTGATTATAAGAAAAAATTGATATTGGATGCTTTGCCCGTCTTGTCTATGATACCTCATTCCGTTTGATGTTGTGGTCAGGGGCACAACTGGGGAGAGCGGGCATTTGCATGTGAAAATGTTCCTTGAAAAGTGAGCGAAGTGAGAGAAGCACGTCCCTGAGATGCATCTGTAATTACATGGAGCCCATTGGAAAATAAAGCTAATGCAGCACCCTGTCATCCTCTTTCTCTGTGTTGTTCTGTAAATCTCTATCACAAACACTGCTGCAGCCCTGTGGCTACAAACATTCATCTGTCAATGTTTGATTCCATGCAAACATAACTGACTGATGTGCTGTTGGATGATGCCAGCCTCCAGGTGTTTCCAGTCTCCTTGACAATGACACTCCCCATTGGTTGGCGTGCGAGACTCCAGTGATGACAGGGACGGAGGGTATCATTTGGGCACCGCAGGAAAGATCACTAAGTGTGTGTGCAGACACCCTGCCTTATCATTAGTATGAGGTATTCTGTGGATAAGCTCTGTTGAAATACATGCACCCATCCTGAGTCAGTCCTCTGCAACATTAGGTGATTCACCCAACTGGATGGGAGCAAATTAGGGGACCGAGATGAGGTCAACAGTGTGAGTCATTGGCAATTTTGGTTAAGGCGAGTGCACACCTGAATATGTTTTAAAACACACAGCTCTGCATTTGCTGTTCTTGTATAGGTTCCACTGTGCAGCCTTGATTCTCCACCAGTGCAAAGCAAGCTGAATCAGCCCCCCACCAACTCTCCTCTCATCTCTGTCTTTTCCTGCACGTACAGCACCATACACCCTCATCACTTTTCAGTCTCCCTTGTGTTTTCCTGTCTTCAGACTTCAATCTCAGCTTACTCTTATCTTTCTTGTTTCCTCCAAGCTATCTCTACCATCTCTCAGGGCTTTGCTCCTCCCCATCGTCTTTTCTTCTCTCCTACCTCAAAAACCTGCTGCAAAAGTCTTTCAGTAGAGCTAGGGTTTGCCTCACTGATTTTTAGGCCCGCGCTTCCCTCTTTCTTTCTCTCCCAGTCCTGTTGTGCATTCTCCACCTCCTGCACCCCCCCAACCCCCAACCTCAGCCCCTCAGACCCTGCTAATGGATCCCATGTCAGCAGAATACCAGAGTAAACCACACAACTGCACTGTGGCTTCATGTCTGTCTCTTGCCTCAACGTCTCTCTCCTCTACTTATGAAAAAAATGGGAGAGAAAAATGAACAGAAAAACTGCTGGCTGAACACTACAGTCAAATGACTCAAACGTGATTCTACTTATTTTGTACCTCACATATAAACACAAATAAATGACACTACAGGTGCACATTCTGTCATAATATGATGAAAGGGTCAGTGCAGTGTTTTTTTTGCTGAATTTTGAGTTTCCTTTGTCTGTGTAGCCATGGAAGCTATCACTTAACATGATAATTACCCGCTTCTTCCATGTTCCAAAGAAACGGCTGTTGCTTCTGTTAAACTCAGCACTTAATGTGCATGAGAAGATTTTTCCCCATTTTGTGCCACAACTTGTATCCCTGAGGAAATTATAGGGTGGAAATGTGCTTAATAAGCAATCCTGTCTCCTAGAAATTATGTTTATATGCAACTAATATTTGCATCAACAAACATGTTTTGTTAGAAAATGCTGCCTGGACCGTATATTTATTATCAACGTAATGATTAAACACTGTTAATTAACATCATCTGGCAAGTTGCAAAATGTTATTACTGAATGTATATGAAAAATGTTCACTGATAATGTCTATCACTTGTTGTCCTGCATTATTTTCCCTGTAATAAAAAATCTGCTTGTGGTGACTTAAGCATGATTGAACTTTATGGTTGTGTCTAGACAACTCAAAGCACTTGGTTAAGGTTATGGAAAGATCACAGTCTGGGTTAAATATTGAAAAACTCAACAATGACTTGAAGCACTTAAGACACAGAACATGTTTGCTTTATTAAGATTAAACTGAAACCAGAATTCTGGTGCTAATCTTAACCAGAGTGCTTTTCTTGCCTGAACTGAACCACAAGTGGGACTAAGACCCAGATCCCCGGTGTTGTACACCCTTACTTAAATGAGTCGTACTATTTTTAAGTTATACAGCAATGTCAGTATCACTTTTGTGAGTATTTGTGTCCATGATAATAATAATGGGAGACATTCTGAAACACAAAGGGCTACTTAATTTTCAGAAATAAAGGATAACCTTAGGTGAGTGCTTTTTGTCCCTTATTTTTTAATAATATGTTTTAGTGTGTGATTGAACTGAATGAAAACCATTACACTCAATCAATTTTTATTTCAACAACAATGTGCTATGGTCCAAGTGAACTAAGGCTTATTAAAAAGAAAAAAATCCGACTGTTGAGTAGCATGCACTGATAAAAGACAGCAAATTATAATTTCCAAGTCAGTGCAAAATATGGGCCTTGATTATCTGTCACTCTTTCAAGATGCAGCTATCCTCACAAGCTTCATGCAGCTCTTCATTACAGCAACACGTTCAACCAGTAATAAGTTTTTTTTTTTTTTTTCAAAAGATGTGAGCACATACAGCAGGAAATCAAACAGAAGTGAAGCTCTTTGCCTTGTTCTCTCCTTTGGTGGAGGATTGAGCCAGCAGTAGTGCATGCAGGGGGCAGGAACAGACACACAGGGACACAAGTGTGACAGAAGACCCTGATAAGGGACTAACAGGAACGAACTGTCACATCTCTGCTGGGCTCGGCACTCCACAGGTACACACGGCATCCTAGGCAAGCCTGGGTAGTGACAAATGGACGCAATTTCCATTTATTTATCTATCTATCTGTTGTGTGGACCACCGAGCACATGCTGGTCTGCCCCCTATAAATCTTTATCCTGTTAACACAACACCAATAAACCAATACATTAGCCCGCCCATGCAGCGGAGACTAATCAAGCATACCAATACACAACGTGTAAAGGACCTCAGCAGAACACATTTTCTGTGAAATTTCTGGGCCACACACATCAAGGGGACAATTAGAAAACCACTGCAGACAAGCAGTCTCACTCATGCTCACATAATGTAAAACAACATTTGCTACTAAACAATTCTGGAAAGCAGAACGGAAAGGATGCACTCAGAGAGTAAATATGCTGCTAAAGCCACCTTATTTATAACACAATAATGAGCTTCTCCTGTGGAGACGGAGGGGGCTGGAAGACTGGCAATGGGGAGTGATGGGGTCAGGGGCGAGGTGAGGCACACATTTATACCGTTTAGATTTGATAAGGCCTGGAAATTGCTGAGAGAAGCACCCACTTCTGGGGAGACAAGCAGCCTGCCTTCCAGTCTGTCTCAGCGACTCCAGCAGGGTTGGTTCAGTGAGGAGGCCTCGCATGACACGATCTCCCCACTGCTATTAACCCTGATGACAAAAGCTTGCCTCTTACACAGACATCTACACCATTCTAACCGTCCAATCTACTAACACTAGCCTAGAACTAATATTTCTTTCTCTGCAGGCCAGCTCCCTCCCTCTCACTCGTGCACACAAACAAACTCATTTTACAGGCCTAATCACACCCCCTTGTCTCTCACTGACATTAACACACACCCACATAAACTCTCCCCGCTGGTTTTGTCATATTACCTGACAGAACACCAACAGATTTTTTTGCTCACTGCCAAGCAGCCAGTGGTGTGAATGGTTGAGCCGCTGGATTTAATTAGTGCTGCGCCCATATGGATTAGCAAACAGACAGGCACACGCGCAAGCTTGAAAGTATGTCACATTCCCACCTGATTGGCTCTCAACATTGCCCTTGGTGGCGTTTGTACACAGATGCACGCATGAATATACACACCAGGGGGAGAGGAGGGGTTTGGGGGGTGGGGGGTTTGAGCAGCTTTGTAATCAGGTGATTTCTTTGCAGTAAATTTAATTGGTTTTAGCAGCAGTGCAAAGAAAACGTTAAGGTTGGCTTGCTGCACCATGTGCACAGAGACAGCTGCTCTGATGGGCAGGAGATAGGAGGGAGCAAAGTGAACATATTGTTAAATAGATTACTTTAAAAACCGGCAAGGGTGACAACATACTGTCAGTCTGGCAAATGGGAGATGTAGATGGATTGAGGGACGTGCAAACACTTGAACCATGTTCTGTGAACATTCGCTTTGCCTCTCAATCACTTCAAATAATGCACTTAAAAAAAGAGGCCCACAAATGTAGAAGCTTTTTGACGTGTCACTTAATTTGATTCTGTCCCACTGCCACTGCATAGGACACAGTACAGTACAATATAAATGACAAAGGCAAACATATACTGTGAATTTTGGTTAATAGACTTGTCACAAGGCAGATGTTTTTATCTTGTTTGTTCAACTATGATTACCTCAGAGCTTTACTAGGACTGGAGATAGGATAGGAGGATAAAGCTTTGACACACATCTAGTATAGCTCTGTGCTCAGCATGCTGCTAGCTTACACACTCTCATGTGGCAGCTATAGCACAGGGATGATAGGCTCAAAGGATCAAGACCATAAGAGCACATCTGGTTTTGAGGCAAAGTAGAAATAAAATCAGTTGGACTAAGTTCAAATGTGGCTGCACTTTAACACCCAACAGCTTGTGTTGTTGGCCACTGATCTACTGAAACATAGACACTTTTTCAGTGTTTCAGTGCCTTTTCCAGAGCTAATTAATGGTGAGGAGAAAGCAGATTTGCAAGATGACATTTAACAGTAATTTCCTTACAGTCACACATATTCACTTTTAGAATTATTATTACATATATGACTGGAGTGAGTAGGTGGAGGACAGGATGGGGCTGCTTGATCAGGCCAATGAAGAGCTGGTATTTGCTCAAATGATTTCCCCTACTAAGGTGCCTGTCTGTCATCCTAAGGCCACCCCAGAAGTCAAATCATGCGCTCCTCCTGGAATAAGTTTCACTGATTGATATGGTACCTGAATGGAGTATGCCATTTCTTCATTTCGGTCCAACAATGCCCTCAATGCACAGACCTAATGGAGTCATCAATGATGCGTTACAGACAGAAAAAGCAGCTGTAATAGGGTAATCGGGTTTGGTTATTCTTTACCCTTTACCAAGGCTACTTAAACTGAAATGTGGTATTTAGTTTCAGCTGTATAAATAGTGAATAATACGTAGCAATACATGCTACGTAATGTGATGGTGGTTAAGGCATTTTGTGCAGCTAAGCTCTGTATGAATAATAGCGTAATCCGCTGCAATTATGGATAGATAGCTTATAATTAGCTCACTGTAATCCGTCCAGCTGTCTCCCTCTTAGTAGACTCAGCACTGTCTGGATCCAAATAGGAAGAAATGAGAAAGAGGGCAGTTAGGGATAGGGATAACCTTTTCTGGGAAAGCATTTCTGGACTCAAATGAAAAGTTGTCCTTCACAGTCTGTGAAGAGGGAGAGAGAATTTCTTTCATGCTTCTATAGGCTCCATAGAGGAAAAACTACATTTAGAGGATGGAATTGAGGTTGAGTCGAGGTCAGTGTTAACTGTCATTTCTGCTTCTGTCTGTGGCGTTACCATCTCCACATCCCACACAACGAACTACTGAGTTTCACATTATTACATTATTCATTATTTCTATCTAGCCACGGTTGACTTTCTTTCTCTTAATTTCGATTCACTGTCTCATATGGCGGCATGTGTCCAAATTAATTGGTTTGTTGTTGGATTCACAGTTTTTTTCCGCTCTGCTTGATATAAATATGCAGCTGCTTGGGGGTTTGAATGAAAAGCAGGAGGTCAACATACCTTTGCGGCAGTCTTACGGTAATTTACAAGGCAAGGAACAGCAAGATTTACTGGGACTAAAACCCTTGATTAGACCCAGCAGGTGTCTCTGCTGAAGGTAGCCCACGTTTAAAGGCATCCACTGAAGCGTATGCGCTAACACTGGGCTGTTGAAGCCATAGTGTTTGTGAGCTTGTCGTTGCTGCTCAGAAACCACATGGGAGTGAGAGGGTGGGCTATTAAACATGGCAGACTGTGTATACTGTAAACAACGTACAGCACATTCCCTGCTGTGTGTTCATGGGAGTGTGAAGCTTCCTGCACTTCGCGCTCCCAGAAGCAATTTGGTACCGGAGTCATCTAGCTGTGCTGTTGCTCCACACTACATACGCATACTCTGGCAGGAAGCATCAATATCTATTATGGTTATGTGTCTGTTCCCAGCACAGAGTAAAAGAAGTGTAAACTGTAAACAAAGGGTTTCAAAATGAACATTTCTCTGACTTTGCCTTTGTTTTTGCGCTGTGGGTTTTGTTACTAAAGGGCAAGTTCACTCAAATTACAAAAACTTAACTGTAATAGGTATTTAGTTATGCAGATAGTTTTGGTTTTATATGCCCAGTGTCTGTGATGTCTGACTGTAAGATTTCTTCTGCTACTCCAACTCAGTGACTGTGTTTGGAATTTCATTTGTGGTGCTTGTAGCTTTAAAAAAAAAGACACATGCCTTTCCAGAACAAGATGTTGTGGATTATCCAGAGTAGGAGAACACTGACTCTAGAAATACATGTTGTTTTTGAACCTGGCTTTGTGCTGTTACCTTGTAAAACTGTGTTGTTAAAAGATCATTTCACTAAAATTTCAAAACATGCAAAAAATATTTTCAGTGCTTTTCCTCCATTGTATTGGGGCAAATGCAGAAATCTCAGAGACAGATATCTCGAAACATGAGCATATCAAACCAAAACTGTCTGTATGGCTTTCTATTTTTTCATTCAGGTCAAGTGACCTTTTAATTTCTGTTAAACTATGCTTAAAATGGATAAACTAGTGGTTCCACACATATCATGGACCTGGTCCAACACAAGTACAGTACATTCTGCATGATATCTCCTGAAGAAACACAATTCAATTAGCTCAAACTTGAACCATTTGTGACCAGTGGAGTCAAAGGGCTAATCAAACAGATAGGATTTCATTCATATCTGCAAGTAAGCAGTGGATACACTCATCCTTTGCCCTCTCCCCCATTTCTTCCTCTTCATCCCTCCCCAGTACCTAA